>CM040935.1:10181946-10424446 GCA_023029165.1 Gobiocypris rarus
TGAATCTTTTGTCACAGTGTGAACATTTGTAAGGTTTCTCTCCAGTGTGAATCTTCTCATGTGATTTCAGATTTCCTAACTGATTGAATCTCTTGTCACAGTGTGAACACTTGTAAGAGTTTTCCCAGTGTGAATTCTCTGGTGCAGTTTTAAATCACTCGCTGTAGTAAAGTCTTCTAATCAAAGCACATGTACTCTCTCACCAGTGTGTATTTTCTCATGTTTATGTAAATGCTGTAGCCGTGAAAAACTCTTTCCACACACAGAACATGAATGTGGCTTCTCCTTTGTATGAACTGTCAGGTGTTTCATCAGGTTTGATGACAAAAGAAATGTTTTACCGCAGTGATCACATGAGAACGGCTTCTCTCCCGTGTGGATCTTCATGTGAACATTAAGGTTTGAGGATTGTGTGAAACTCTTCCCACACTGATCACATGTGAATGGCTTCTTTCCAGTGTGGATTCTCATGTGACGCTCAAGACTTTGTTTGATTGTGAAACTCTTTCCACACTGAGTGCAGGTTGTAGATTTCTGGGCTCTTGTTTTCTTTATAAATGTCTTTTTAGTCTTTGAACAACTCCAGGTTTTTTCAGGTTTTACATGATGATCCTCCTCCACTTCACTCAGTTCTTCACTCCCCTCGCTCTCTTCCATCACGTCTGAAATCAAAGAAAAATGTATTAATTTCATTTTCAGTACGAGGACTGATTAAATTTACTGCAACTGAATAAAGTGGAGTAGACTGTATATGTTTACATTATGGAATGATCATTGTTATATAATTGTTTTTTTTTTATTAACATTATCTGTGGCCTTCCTGTTTCACTCAAACCTATTATTTTACTAATTTAAAATAAGAGCATTTTTTAAAATTGTTACACAAGGGAAGTGACATCATCAAGGCTCTTTCTGAAGCATGATGAGAAGACAAGAAAATAACCTCAATCCATTGCCATTCTGGAAAAGTTAATTTACTTAATACATTTTGTTGTTTACTGTTAAAATCACTATACTGTAAACTGTATTGATAAATGTATAACATTAGAAACATGGTTGCAAAAAATAGTGAATCATAAAATAAATGTAAAATAATTAGCTTGACCTTATGTTGATGATCAATATGCGTTTCTCCCTTTACTGAGCATTTGTTGAAAACAAGCAAGAAAGTATTATATTTGACAGTGTAACCGTTTCTCTAAATGTGCTGAAGTGTTGAGTCTATCTATCATAAATATTTACCAGCATCATGAATGAAAGAAGAATAAACACCAACCTCTTTGTTCTTCAGGATCTTCAGTGTGGTTCTGGATCACTCATGTTCTCAACTGTCCTCTTTAAACTCAAGTCTTTTCAGATTTCAGCTCTTCCTGATGCTTTGATGCTCGTCTTCACTTGTAGCTTGATGGGAATATTCCAGCATTTATTAACTGATGTGGGAGGAGCTTTAGTAAAGGGTGAATTGCAGTGGGCGGAGCTTCACAGACTAAACTGCAGATTGGTTAGAGGAGCTGAACTGGCAAAAGAAAAAAATACATTGGTTAATGAATTGTTTTATGGGGCCAAAGACCAGATGTCAAATTTAAAAATATGCATAAAAGTACATTTAAAGCGATTTTATATTTCTACTTTATATAGAAAATAAATGGTCTGTTTTAATGTTTCAAATGACTTCTATAATATCAAAATATGGAAGAATTTTTAATACATTTCAAATGATTAAAAACTTGGGCCGAAGTTTCACCTTCCAACAAGACAACGACCCTAAGCACACAGCTAAAATAACGAAGGAGTGGCTTCACAAGAACTCCATGACTGTTCTTGAAGGGCCCAGCCAGAGCCCTGATTTAAACCCAATTGAGCATCTCTGGAGAGACCTGAAAATGGATGTCCACCAACATTTACCATCCAACCTGACAGAAGGAGGAATGGCAGAGGATCCCCCAAATCCAGGTGTGAAAAACTTGTTGCATCTTTCCCAAAAAGACTCATGGCTGTATAACAGGGTGGGAACGTTGATCCAGAAGGGCCACTCTCTTGCAGAGTTTAGCTCTAACCCTGAAAAAACACTCACCTGCCTGTAACTTTAGTAATCCTGAAGACCTTGATTAGCTTCAGGTGTATTTGATTAGGGTTGCAGCTAAACTCTGCAAGAGAGTGGCCCTTCTGGATCAACGTTCCCCACCCCTGCTGTATAAGATCAAAAGGGTGCTTCTACTAAACACTGAGTAAAGGGTCTGAATACTTAGGACCATGTGAGATTTTAGTTTTTCTTTTTTAATAAATCTGCAAAAATGTCAACAATTCTGTATGATTCTCTCAATATGGGGGGGCTGTGTGTACATTAATGAGATTTTTTTAACTTAATTTTAGCAAATGGCTGCAATATAACAGAGTGAAAAATTTAAAGCGGGTCTGAATACTTTCCGTACCCACTGTATGTCCTTTCAAGTGGTTTATTAAGTTGTTATCTGGACGTTTGGGAAAAGTGCCATATTAGAGTTTGGGTTCAAACCATATTGCGTATTCTCTGTGTGTCTGTGTGTGAGACATCTCTAGACACACTAACACTTCAGTGGCAAATACACATCCTTGGGACATGTTGCGTGCTTTGCAACTTTACATACACCTGTGAAGATTTAGCACGTTTTTCTATGCTTTAAACGATCAGAATCCTTTTTACCTTGAGTAATGACACAGTGAGAATTAGACTCTGTTAGAGTAGAATCACTGCTGTATTAAGTTACACAGAGCGGCCTACGAACTCCATAAGTATTGAAGCTGACTTCTGCTGATGAGACTGCACACTATTTTCTTCAGTACATTAATCTTCCCTTGACTACACTCACCAATATATATATATATTATGTTCAATTTCTCATGAATGCAATAATCTAATCAACCAATCACATGGCAGTTGCTTCAATGCATTTAGGGGTGTGGTCCTGGTCAAGACAATCTCCTGAACTCCAAACTGAATGTCAGAATGGGAAAGAAAGGTGATTTAAGAAATTTTGAGCGTGGCATGGTTGTTGGTGCCAGACGGGCCGGTCTGAGTATTTCACAATCTGCTCAGTTACTGGGATTCACACACACATCCATTTCTAGGGTTTACAAAGAATGGTGTGAAAAGGGAAAAACATCCAGTGTGCAGCAGTCCTGTGGGCAAAAATGCCTTGTTGATGCTAGAGGTCAGAGGAGAATGGGCCGACTGATTCAAGCTGATAGAGAAGCAACTTTGACTGAAATAACCACTCGTTACAACCGAGGTATGCAGCAAAGCATTTGTGAAGCCACAACACGCACAAGTCAGAATTTGGCATAAACAGAATGAGAACATGGATTCATCATGCCTTGTTACCACTGTTCAGGCTAATGGTGGTGGTGTAATGGTGTGGGGGATGTTTTCTTGGCACACTTTAGGCCCCTTAGTGCCAATTGGGCATCGTTTAAATGCCACCGCCTACCTAATCATTGTTTCTGACCATGTCTATCACTTTATGACCACCATGTACCCATCATCTGCTGGCTACTTCCAGCAGGAGAATGCACCATGTCACAAAGCTTGAATCATTTCAAATTGGTTTCTTGAACATGACAATGAGTTCACTGTACTAAAATGGCCCCCACAGTCACCAGATCTCAAGCCAATAGGGCATCTTTAGGTGTAGTGGGACGGGAGCTTCGTGCCCTGGATGTGCATCCCACAAATCTCCATCAACTGCAAGATGCTATCCTATCAATATGGGGCAACATTTCTAAAGAATGCTTTCAGCACCTTGTTGAATCAATGCCACCTAGAATTAAGGCAATTCTGAAGGCGAAAGGGGTCAAACACAGTATTAGTACGGTGTTCCTATTAATCCTTTAGGTGACTGTATCTTCATCATTTCTGGTCCTTGGGTCCTACCTGTAAATGACCCAAAGTATAAAGATTTAAAATGACGATTAATAGTATTTTGGAGGTGCACTATCATCCTTTAATACAGTGTTTGAATATTGCATGACATGATTCAGGTTCTAAATATGCCAGAAAATGTTTGTTTTTTTTTGCTTTTTTTCTGTGACCCATATACTAACTGACACGTTTAAGCATTTAAATCTATCGCAAAGCAACTGATACTAATTGACGATATTTTATTTCTAATTCTAACATTAATTTGTTTCTTCATTAAAAGAATGTCATATATCTAGAAAAGAAGTAAAGAACTCTAAGAAAAGCATCTGAAGGCATAAACACACAAATAAACATAGTAACATCAGTTCCCCTCAGTCTGTTGACAGCAATGAAATGAGCTTTAAACCTCTAGGTGCCACAGTCGAGTTTACTCGACAAGATGCAGCACTGAATAAAACGGCCAATTTTGTCAAATAGGGGGTTCAATTTCATTCGACGTCCCCTCCACTAGATGGCAGACATGTCATACTTCATTCCCTATTAAAAAAAACATCATGCTTATATAAAAATAAATCTTCGAGCAAGAGCGCATTGAATCAGTGCAAACAAAAGCGGAGCTAGTGTGCGAGTGAACCATTTTATCAGAGCAATATTGTCAACGTCAGCGAGTATTTGCATTAGATTATTATTATTTTCTAATGTCATCAATAAAGCTTACCCACAATGAAGTGTAGGGTTTTCTATTCACAGACCCTGATTCGAAGAAATATCTGCCTTCAGAAGATGACAATGATTCTGAAAGTGGAAGTATAGCCCTACACCAAGCACAAACGGTGAATCCTTTGCCCAATGTAGATGGTCCTTTGCCTAATTTCAGTGGTGGGAACAATGTTTCCTGGGGGTTTGGAGTGTTCATCGCGAAGTTAGCAGGCGTGTTAGTGTTGTGGGGAACAAGGCGGGAGATTTTTTTCTGCGCTAGCCATGAAGCTTTGTCTTCTGACTGTGTGCCTCTCCGTAATCGCAGCAACGGTATTTTGGTGGAGACTTTGTCTAATTATCATTTAAACAAGTGACTTTTCATGAAAATTCTATAATCCAAGATGGCCACCATCATATGACGTCATAATACGCAAATTATATGGGAAAATGTCATCCTTAATATTTCTCTAATTTACATAAAGTCTCTATCTTTTATCACTTTCAAGATATAGCCTTTCGAAATTAAGATGTCAATCTTGAACGTTTTAGGAAAAAAAACTAATAGATAAAAGTAATTTTCATACCCAATGACAGATATTTGTTCTTGTTTTAAGCATACATTTGCTTACTTTTGTTCAATTTCTCAGAAACAATACATTTCTTCATTTGGCATGTCTAGTAAATTATTTAAGGAGACTGGAAAACAAAAATCCTGAGGAAGAACAATATTTTTTGCAGTTTACGCAATTAAATTGTGCAGGTAAATTTATGGCCCTGTGTAACCTGAATATAATTTAAAAATTTAATTCATCTTCAGAACAGAACTAAAGATATGTGTAATAAAATGGGTAAGATTTCTGTACCTCCATTGACAGTCTAAGCAACCACTTTGACACTAGTTCATAAAGAGATCATAAAACTAATCCATAGGAATTGAGCGGTTTATGACAAATCTTCTGAAGAAACTCGATGGCTTTATAGAAGGAAAGTCAGACTAGTTAAAAATTAAATGAGGGCGAGTAAATTATGACCAAATTAACTTTTTGATTCATTACTCCAAATTTTGAATTCTGTCTCATTATGCAGTATACAATTCTGTCCATGTTTTCTACATAACAGAAATCATGGGGCCCTAACTTAATGCCATGATATTGAATTTAAGACTTCCAGATCAAATTTAAGACATTTTAAGACCCACAGAAACCCTGAATATCATTGATGTTACAGTTTTATGTCCATAAACTGAGAATGATCATCCAACTTAAAAAATATATATATAATTCACCAGTAATACCTAGTAAACACAGAACGTTTCCCTAACGTTCCCATATAGCTCACGTTTGGTTATTTTTGTGGGGAAACAAATAAGAACATTCTGGAAACGTTCTCTATTGGTTGTTTTTTAAACCTAAAGAGAACGTTCCCTGCAGGTTATTTTGGGGTTTTATTTTGCAACCTAAAGAGAACCTTCCCAGAACATTCCCTGCAGGTTATTTTTAGAATTTAAAATAATAATAATAATATAGAAGGGTGTTTATTTGTATATTTGTATACTGCGCGCCTCTGATCTGCACACGCTTTCATCTGTCTTCTTCTACAGAAAGACACACACTCGCATAATATAAAAATTAATGGTCATTTCATTTCATTTTTACCGACTGACTAACATTAGTGTATAGATCTTTATTGAAAAATAAGTTATAATTAATAAATATACAAGTGTAAATAGTTAGATTTCAGATAGATTTGACACGTAATCGAAGACAACATGATGTTAACTGAGAAGTTTTTTGTTTACAGACCAAAAGAGAGTAGGCTTATACGTCCCGTTAATTCACTGGTAAGAAATTAATGCAATGTTATCAATTAAGTAATATTTATTCTTTTTTTAATGTCTGTGAATAAAATTCATATTTTAAAACCATATTTTATTGTGTTGAAGTCATTGTTATTTGGCACTTAACGTAAAACCTGGTTGTGCAGTGTCAGTGATAGGCCTACAAGTTACGAAACTTACATATTAATGCATAAAGTTACATTCAATCTTATTTAATCCTCCATATGAAGGTTTATGTGCTTGGATTATTTATATTGATTAAACAAGTTCCAGACAAGACATGGTTTGTAGTAGGCTATACTGATTGACATCCATTGATCCGTCTTCCATGCCGCAAAAACAATATGGTATGTGGGAATACTGGGCGATTACTGACGTCCAGCAGGGTAAATGATATCGGAGTAAAGAGGTTAGGGGAACTTTCTATTTACGTAAAGAAAACTTTCCTGGCTAACCAATAGAGAACGTTAGGATGTCTTTTCGGGAACCGGAAACTAACGTTCCCAGAACGTTCTGGGAACCAAAAATTGTTATCTGGGTATATGTTTCCAGTGTTAATTAATATTTATATATCCACATTGATGTATTTCATGTTTGTTCCTTATAACAGGGACATATAAAGTTAAATATCAGTTCTATTTTAACTTTAGCAAGTATCCAGCCAGTCATTTATATGTCAAAAGATAAATAAAAGGAAAATATTAAAATATATGCAGCAGATATGGATTCCCATCACAGATCTCAAACTTTGAATTTTGACTGGACATTCAGTAACAGTTCTCACTCAAACATCACACACGAACACACAAAAGCACACACACACTCGCTCATGTCTGAATGAACTCAACATATGTTCCCCTCATGCTCTGCTGCTGCACTATTACAGGAGGAAGACGCCAGAAATGACGCTCAAGTAGCGCTGTGCCCGATGAGAATACAGAAATGAACCTGTTGTGTAAAAAGTGTGTTTGATGGTGTGTAAATATGAGGATAAATACCGCGAACTGCTCGACTTACCTCAGAGACTCGACGCTGAAACTCAATGGGGGGAGGGGCGTCTCGCGCGAGCGATGACATCACCGGCCGTCAACGCACGCGCGTGTGAGACACCCCAGGTTTGCAGATTCGCATTTGTAGGACTGAACCAATTCTTCATTTCAATGGGGTGGACATTAACAGTAAAAAATGCACAAATAAATTGATTAGGAATGTATTTTATGAAAAAATATCTATTAAGCCTAGAAGGATTTTTTTCTGGAATTTTTCCAGGGGTTATTTGGAAAAAAGCTTAGCTGCTTCCCTTTCGTTTTTTTATATCTAATAAACTTCGTGAAATACATCTGAAAGTTCATAATATTTATATCTATACATTTTCTAAATCTAGAAGATGTTATCTTATATTTTGAAGCACAAAAGCCATCTGTTAATGTGATTGTAACCACGGGAGACTGCTTTCACGAATGTCACAAAAATAACTTATTTTATTAATACAGAAATCATAAACTGAATTTAATCAACACAAGAAAAGTACAGTAAATAACAAAAATAAATACCCCCCTTTTTTGAGAAAGATACAGTTTTATTCGCCAAATAGTTGTAATTACTTGAAAATTGAAGTGGTTTATGCTGTCTGTCTTATTATTTTATTTTATTTATTTTTTATTGTATTTTTTTCCCCTCGTTATAGCTACAATGGTAAATGGACTGCATTTATATAGCACTTTTAACAGACCCATGGCCATCCAAAGTGCTTTACAGTCACCCATCCAGCTCGTCGGGAGCAGCTGGGGTTAGGTGTCTTGCTCATGGACACCTGGGGCCTGTACCATGAAGCCAGTTAGGAATGGGTACTGAGAGTGGATAGACTCTGGTAAACCCATCACCCTTTTGCACTCTATCTCCAGAATGAGTACAGAAATTACAGCCATGTGCCCCATTGAACTGGTTGATATACCACACAACACCTGTGGATTCCAACGTTCTGCACTCTTCATTGAATGGTTTTAGAAAGCTTTCCATTTTTGGCTTGGTTTGCCCAAACCAGAGTGCACAAAGTCCAACACAAAGTTTTTCCGTTCGGATGGAGTTACCTCGTTTTATGGTACACTGAATAGGCCACATTGAATAACTTGAGGAGTTAAACACTGGGACACCATCTGTATTCCATGTCAAAGATATATTACTCTGGTCTGTCAGCATTGGGATTCTCTTGTACAATGTGCCATCACAGACATCTTGGATGCAATCAGACTCATTTTTACCTGAGAGTTTGTCTTTAAGGCTGTGATTTTCAAAAATATTTTTTTATTTCATCTCTCAATGGTGTATACATCGAATAATAACCTTTACTCAGGTGTTCTGATACTTTGCATTCTGTATCACACATTGGACATAGTACACTCTCAACATCTAGTATGCCAATGTAAGCTCCACAGTCAGGATTAAGACAATAATGATGTAACTGCCAACTGGTTGTGTCAAAAGCATTATTGAACAGGTAGTTGTTTGAGGGTAAACTATTTTCAGGGAGTAGCATCTGCAGCAGATGCAGTAAATCTTGACATCCTGCCTTGGTTACATGGTGGCGTAGCATGTAGCCCAGAAGTGCAGTCAGACTTTCACCTTTTGAAAGTTTGGCTCCAGGATACAAAGGCTGGTCACCATCATGGATGAACGTGGTGGTTGTGATATTCTCATCCTCAAGATTGGTTGAACTGCTGAGCTAGAGATAAAACTTTTTTTTAAAGAAAATAAATCTATACATGAACATTTAAAGTCATTGTATGCTCCATTAGTCCACATTACTCATGAACAACTTTCACAAAACAAGAAAACAGTCATGGATCATGCTGTCAAATCAAATGCACTGTAGTTTACTGAGAATTAAAATACAGTGACATACTGTAAAACAGTACAGTTTACTAAACAAAACAAGTTACTATCACTTATATTAAGTTCACTTAATGGAACATTTTTAATGTGAACTCAGCTGATCTGGAGAGTAATTGTTGAACTAAATTATATGTTTTTGTACAAAATGAAATCGGTAAGTGTTTAATGTTCTAATATGCTGGAGTTTAAAAGGGTATCTGTCTGTGTTTTGGTGAAGAGTATATCCTCTGTTTAAGTGTTTAAGGATGAGACAAAAATAATGCTATATACTGCATTTATGTTTTATTTTAAAACAGTAAAAGTCTAGTTGCTGATGCATTAATAAGCTGTTTGCTAATTACACTGAACATGCACTGTTACTAAGTTGCACTATCGCTCTGTCCGAAATCAAGTACTTCCCTACTATAGTATGTGAAAAAACAGTACGCCAACAGAGTAGTATGTCTGGAACTCTGGATACATAGAATTCGAAAAATAGTAGATGAAAAGTCCTAGAATGATCTATACTTTCAGTGAGATTCTGAAGTGTGCATTCGATGGAGACTTTACTATCCCATGAGGATAAGTTTACTTTAAAAATTGTAAGTTTTTATTTTATAATTTTATATATATATATATATATATATATATATATATATATATATATATATATATATATATATATATATATACACACAATACTGTGCAAAAGCCTTAGGCACGTTAGTATTTTCACAATGGTGAGATTAGATCTCTGGATCAAACTGCTGTTGTTAGACTCCTTCTGCATACACAAATCTCACTGGAATGGATTATTACAATTAATGGCAAAATAAATATTTGAAAATGTAAACTGATATTACCTACTTACACACTACTGCAAAATAGAAATAACTGACTTAAAAACATTTGTGGGGGGTAAAAATACTAATGTGCCTAAGATTTTTCCACAGTAGGCTACTGTAAATATAAAAATAACCACCATATAGAAAGCAAAGATTAAAAAATGTCATTAATTAAACAATACCATACTTAACAATATTTACCTCTTCATTGCTGAACCATTGTAGCCTGGCATGGCCATACTCAATTCTAGTCAGAATATGGAGCCCGATCTCACGAAAATGCGTTTCAATAGTACGAGTGTGCAATCTCGTAGAATGTATACGCCAAAACTCATTTTGGCGTGCATATGGTACGCCGTTTTTGGCGTGCATATGATACGCACATTATGGCGCATTATATGTACGAACCCCCCACACCCCTACCCTCACTCTACCCAAAAGCGTGTCATATACACGGCATAAAGTGCGTATCATATGCACGCCAAAACTAATTTTGGCGTATACATTCTACGAGATTGCACACTCAATTGGATAGACCCACAACCAATCAGAGCAACGGAGCGACGCGTAACGTTAGTTGTCAAATGTCAACAGAACTCAAATGCACTGTGTTGCCAAGTCCGTGTTTTTCTCCATGTCCGCGGGTTGAAGCGACCCCAATTATGTGATTATATAAACCCAGGAATGCGAATTTAAGCAGGCAACCTTGCCAAAATAATATATTTGGCCAACCAAATGCCATTTTTTTCCAGAGATCCCCCCAGAAAGTTATTGTTTTGGGCTATAGTTTTGAGTAGCAACTGTGCGCGATATTGCAACAAAACGTGGCAAACCCTGTCTGCACGCGCGCTGGATTAAGTAACGTTACAAGAAAAAGATGAGTGTACACGATCTTTGCCAGTGTTGTAAAAAAAAAAAAAATTAAGGATACACAGAGTACTTACCAACACGATTTCTGAGAGAAATAGTGAAGGTGAATGCATATACGAACAAGTTTTCCGTTTAGGATTAGAGCAAATTCAACCCAAAGCGCCTTTGATGACATAGATGATTACGTTACTGTTGATCATCTGTCCATCATCGTCTAAAGCCCGCCCTGACAATGTCATTGGTCCGAACAGTTTATGTTTCTGGCATAATAACTCCTCTATGGATCGAGGCCAGACCGAATTGCCGAGCAAAACATTTTGTGGGCGGGGCTAAATTCGGCTGGCATCCAGGCTAGAACCATTGTGTATTATGCTCTTCATCTTCTACATCACAACCTGATGGCTGAAGAAAAATAAAAATGACCCTTACATTTACAAAAAATATATATTTTTAACATGGTAACCTGTAAATGGATTGGTAACACTTTACAATAAGCTCTAATTTGTTAACATGACTTAATGTATTAACTAACATGAACCCGCAATCAGCAATGCATTTGTTACAGTGTTTATTAATCTATATTAATGTAAGTTAATAAAAATCCAGCTGTTCATTGTTGTTCATGGTCTGAATGAGGTGCTATGTCTGACTGATTGCACAGTATTTCATTTTCACATCCTTCTTTTTTATTCTAAACTGATTTAATATAATTTTTTTTTTCTCACATTTTATTGTTATTTGTATTTATATTTATTATTTCAATTCCTTATATGTAAAGAACTTTAAATTTCCATTGTGTATGATATGTGCTATATAAATACTTGCCTTGCCCTGCTATGTTAGTTCAGGGTACATAAACTAATGTTAACCAATTAAATTTTTTTTTAAATAATGTATTAGTAAATGTTGAAAATAATTTTAACTAGATTTATATATTCTGTAGAAGTATTATTCATTCTTAGTTAATGTTAAAGGGGTACTTCAGCGCTGGGAAGATGAATCTGTATTTAAACTGGGTCATTAATGTAGTAGAAATGTGAAATTATTTTTGAATTTGGTGCCTTCTAGACTGAGAAAACACAAAAAATGTATTTTTGTCTCATGGGGATGAAAGACGACAATTCCCAGAACGCACTGCTTCACTGCCCTACTCTAGGCACGGCTAGTCGGCTACTGGATTACTGTATCACTTGCCCACCACGTTCATTTTCAGAAAATCAAAACCAAACACCTTCACGTTTGCCCTATTTAAAAACAGTCACACGAATAGTTGAACGACCAAGTTTGGTGACACAAAATAAAACGTGACGCTTTTCTAAGCGGGTTAAAAAGGAGAACTATAATGTATGGCGGAATAGCACTTTTGACAGTACTTCGGCTCCGCGCAAGAGCCTGAAAGATCCTCTCCCTTTCCGGCCGGTTCACGTCTGCGGCAGTGCGCCGACTTCACAAGGCAGGAGGGCTGCGTATGGAGAGCGAGAGAGCCGCAGGTGAACGCGGCTCGTGTATTGCAAATACAGTTGAATATTGTCAATTATGTCACATTTCCCGTGTTCTCCTCCGAGCCCTCTCTGTCTCGTGCTTTGCATTTATGATGGGCAGCATATATGAGCTGAGAATGCGCAGCTGAACGCGGCTCGTGTATTGTAAATACAGTTGAATATTGTCCATTATGCCACATTTTCCCGTTTTCCCCTCCGACCCCTGTCTGTCTCGTGCTTTGCATTTATGATGGACACAGATATCAGCTGAAAAATATATGTTATATCATGCTCATATGATAAAAGTAATCTTTAAAGTTAAGATTTAAATGCTTTAAGGATGCTTTAAATCATTTAATCAGACATTTGAAGTTTGGGCTAAAACTTCTAGCAGTGTTGTGTTTTTGCGTACTTTACTTTTTTTTCACAGCGCTGGATGTCATATGGTGATGGTTAAACGCGAGACACTTCACTGGATGATTTCATGATGAAATTTGTTATGTAAACATATCAAAGTATGAATGAAAGCACACGATCGGAGCTGTTTTCTTGGCTGTTTGTTGTTTACCATTTACATGCAAATGTTAAAGGACAACTCCGGTGAAAAATGAACCCAGGGGCAGTTAACACATGATTACAGAGTAGATTGTTCTCTGGGATGCGTTTTAATGAAAATCGAATGTAAAGAGTTTTATCTCTAAAAACAGATTCACTCATATACGTTAGTATATGGGGCACATGGTAAGTCAAATTAAATCGCTAGTTAATACCACTAACAAGACTCAGAATAGCCTCACACTAACACAGCAGCATGTCTAGTTGTCTTTATAGAAATACTCACATAATATGATATAAGTGAACTTTATTTATAGCATTGGAGACGCTGTACAAACGCTTCCAGGGTCTTTGTTACTCTCACAGATCTGCAGTCACAGTGCTGCTTACGCTTGTGTGTAACAGCCGTCAGAGGGAGAGGATCTTTTCAGTGGCTTTTGCGCGTGGAAGTACTGTCAAAAGTGCTATTCCGCCATACATTATAGTTCTCCTTTTTAACCCGCTTAGAAAAGCATCACGTTTTATTTTGTGTCACCAAACTTGGTCGTTCAACTATTCGTGTGACTGTTTTTAAATAGGGCAAACGTGAAGGTGTTTGGTTGCTAATAACTGTATCTCTGTTTGGTACTATTGAATGAACTGGGCTTTGTATGCTAAGCTAAATGCTATCAAAATGTCTCCGTGAGTTAGAAAGATTAAGTGCATGCACTGAGACAAGACAGGTATGTATCAACTCATCTTAGTTAAGGGAATAACATAGTTTAATATGAAAAAACGGTGGAGTATCCCTTTAATAGTGTCATATGTCAGGATCTCATTTCACTGCTAGTAATCAGTCCACATTTTGTACTGAATTGTAGAATGTGAACATTTATTCAAAGCCAGAGAGCAGCGTTTTCAAAACATCATTGTCACAGTTCATGAATTCACCTGCTCGCCCTGCACTGTGTCATGTGGTACGTGAGTGTTGGTGTGTGTGTGTGTGTGGTGGTGGGCGTGGCAGCTGATTATCACTCTGCTGATTACAGCACCAGCTGCCACTTGTTTCCTGGGTCTACTTATACCCAGTGTCTAGCGTCTGGTGTTTGTCAGATCGTTGCTTTGTTTCCCGGTGGTTGTGTGTGTGTAGGCATTCTCTCCTTCTCCTACAGGATTGTGGTGTTCCCTAGCACGGACTTCTCTCTGTTGTCTCACGGAGGATCGCTCTACTTATTCTCGGAGGATCGCTCTGCTCGGTTTATGAGGACTGTTCCAGGATAGGTTCTGACCTTCTCTGTTTCTGCTGTGGATCTTGCCTACTCCTCACCTGGAGGATCTTCACACACACCCGGGATTTCGTCACTTCACCAGCGGTCTTCACTCACGGTTGCACGGACCAGAGATCTGGGTTGTCCATTGGGTCCCTGCGCTGCCAGTGTCGACATCGACGTTCCGTCATCGAACTCTGACTATCGTTACTACTCTCATATTATCAATAAAGATAATTACTCACTTGCTCTTGAATCCTCTGCCTTTATTCCCGTGACAGAACGATCTGACCAACAATGGATTCAGCGAGTGCAGCAGGGTTATCTGACTTCCTGTCTCGATGTGTCACTCGTATGGACCAACAGGAGGAGCAGATGACCGCCACTGGTCGGGCGGTTCAAGTACTGGTAGCGCAGGTGTCCGGGCTCACCCAACAGCTACAACATCCGCATGTGCCCGCTGCGCCAATCACGCCGCCTGTTCCATCCACTCCATCATCCGGGGCGAGACCCCGCGAACCACGACTACCCACTCCAGAGTCCTATTCTGGAGAGCCTAATTTTTGCAGATCATTTTTGACGAAGTGTTCACTGTTCTTCTCGCTGCAGCCCATCACATTTGAGTCCGAAGCGTCTAAAGTGGCCTTCGTGTTGACACTGCTCACTGGACGGGCGGCTCAGTGGGGTGCAGCGGCGTGGGAGAACCACTTACCATGCTGTTCCTCGTTCCAAGCCCTTCAAGAGGAGATGCGGCGAGTGTTCGACCGGGCGGTGACCGGGCGGGAGGCTGCTCGCGTGCTGGCGGATCTTCGCCAAGGGGGCAGATCCGTCCCGGATTACTCCATCGAATTTCGAACACTCGCTGCCGAATGCAGATGGAACGAGGAGGCGCAGTGGGACATGTTCCTGCATGGGTTGGCTGACCGGGTCCAGGCGGAGATTTACGCGCTGGACCTGCCTAAGACCCTGGAGGGACTCATCGACCTGGCCTTACGAGTGGATGCTCGTCTTCATCGGGCGGAGCTACGAGTTCTTCAGTCCAGGGTTCCGAGTCGGCAGGAACATCCACTGGCTATCGGCAGCAACACGGTCAGCCCGGAGTGCCAACATGAACCCATGCAGGTGGGTGGAGCCCGGCTCTCCCGGGAGGAGAGACAACGACGGAGGTCCAGGAGACTTTGCCTGTACTGTGGTGGCGACAATCACTTTCTCAAGGATTGCCCGGTAAAAGACCAAGCCCGATAGTAAGTAGGAGGCTACTATCGGGCGGGATCTCCATGAAGAAGTCCTCCTCATCTACTCTCCTCCCGGTGATACTCCAGTGGGCAACCCAATCGCACCACTGTCAAGCACTGTTGGACTCCGGGGCCGAGGGTAATTTCATTGACTCTGAGCTCGCTCACCAGCTGGGGATACCACTCACGTCACTCACCAGCCAGATCTCGGTCAATGCACTCAACGGTCAAGACTTACCTCGCATCACCCACCGCACGGAACCGGTACGCCTCGCCATTTCCGGTAACCACTCCGAGAAACTATCACTGTTTGTCATGGACTCTCCTCAGGTTCCGGTGGTGTTGGGTCATCCCTGGCTGGTGAAGCACTGTCCGCAGGTGGAGTGGGGTCGGGCGCGATCCTGGCCTGGAGTAAGGAGTGTTATGCCTCTTGTCTTGTCTCTGCCTGTCCGTCTGTTTCTAGTGTTGTTTTACAGGAGGAGCCGGTGAACTTGTCTAACGTGCCCGCTGAGTACCTTGACTTGAAGGAAGTGTTCAGTAAGTCCCGAGCTGCTTCTCTACCTCCGCACTGTCCCTACGACTGTGCTATAGATTTACTGCCAGGTATGTCTCCGCCTAAAGGCAAGTTATACTCTCTCTCGGTTCCAGAGAGGGAGGCCATGGAGAAATACATTTCTGATTCAGTAGCAGCCGGGATCATTCGCCAATCTTCTCCAGCGGGGGCGGGATTCTTTTTCGTTGGTAAGAAGGATGGTTCTCTGCGACCTTGTATTGATTATCGAGGGTTGAACAACATTATGGTAAAGAATACCTATCCTTTACCATTAATGTCTTCAGCCTTCGAGAGGTTACAGGGAGCATCATTTTTCACGAAATTGGATTTACGTAATGCATATCATTTGGTTCGCATAAGAGAGGGGGATGAATGGAAAACAGCGTTCAACACCCCTAGGGGCCATTTTGAGTACTTGGTCAGGCCTTTCGGGCTGTCCAACTCCCCTGCAGTTTTCCAAGCACTCGTCAATGACGTGCTGAGAGACCTGGTAGATCAGTTCATTTATGTCTACCTGGATGACATACTGATATTTTCGTCGTCTCTCCAGGAACACGTTCAGCACGTTAGACAAGTGCTCCAGAGGTTGCTAGTGAATGGGCTTTTTGTCAAGGCGGAGAAATGCGATTTTCATGCACAGGCTGTTCCTTTCCTAGGTTACATCTCGTCCGAGGGAATACGCATGGATCCCGAGATGGTTAAGGCTGTGGTAGAGTGGCCAAGCCCAGACATGGCCTCCCGGTAGATGTGGTCTCTGACAGGGGGCCCAAATTTGTGTCCAAATTCTGGCGTGAGTTTTGTAAATTACTGGGGGCGACGGTTAGTCTGTCTTCGGGTTTCCATCCCCAGAGCAATGGGCAGATGGAACGAGCCAATCAGGATCTTGAGAGAGTGTTACGATGTATGGTTGCCAAGAATCCTTCCTCCTGGAGCCAACAACTCTCTATGGTGGAAGCACAATTCGTTACCAGTGTCATCCACGGGCCTCACTCCGTTTGAAGGTAGTATAGGGTACCAGCCACCAATTTTTCCCAGTCTGGAATCCGAGGTCGCGGTCCCCTCTGCTCACGCCGTCCAGAGGTGTCGCCGCACATGGACCAGAGCCCGCGAGACTCTGCTCCAGGTGGGAGCGTCACGGTCCGGAGGAGAGAAGTTGGGTTCCTGCTAGGGACATTCTGGATCACTCTCTTATCGATGATTTTAATCGACAGGTAGGTCCTCCTGGGAGCGCCAGGAGGCGCTCTTAGGGGGTGGGGTACTGTCACGGTTCATGAATTCACCTGCTCGCCCTGCACTGTGTCATGTGGTACGTGAGTGTTGGTGTGTGTGTGTGGTGGTGGTCGTGGCACCTAATTATCACTCTGCTGATTACAGCACCAGCTGCCACTTGTTTCCTGGGTCTACTTATACCCAGTGTCTAGCGTCTGGTGTTTGTCAGATCGTTGCTTTGTTTCCCGGTGGTTTTGTGTGTGTGTAGGCATTCTCTCCTTCTCCTACAGGATCGTGGTGTTCCCTAGCACGGACTTCTCTCTGTTGTCTCACGGAGGATCGCTCTACTTATTCTCGGAGGATCACTCTGCTCGGTTTATGAGGACTGTTCCAGGACAGGTTCTGACCTTCTCTGTTTGTGCTGTGGATCTTGCCTACTCCTCACCTGGAGGATCTTCACACACGCCCGGGATTTCGTCACTTCACCAGCGGTCTTCACTCACGGTTGCACGGACCAGAGATCTGGGTTGTCCATTGGGTCCCTGCGCTATCAATAAAGATAATTACTCACTTGCTCTTGAATCCTCTGCCTTTATTCCCGTGACAATCATATTCTCTTGGCTCTTCCCTATCTAAGGCTAGTGGTGTCTCATTTCCATGGTGAATATTTTTACCCCCATGTCTTGCCACTCTGTTTAGAATGACATGGTGTGAATGGGATTGGGCCTAAATCTACATCGTTGTTTGCAGCAGCTCCTACCTTCCGGCGCCCAGTGCCCCCTCTTCTTTCTGGCGCAGTGCGCAAATGGTTGGCCATCAGGCTACCAATGGAAGCTTCCGTGATGCCAGGTTTTGACTTTTGGATGGCACCTGAAAAATTTAACAGCACTTGCCATTTATCTTGCACATACTGATCAAAATAAAAATCATGTAGAGAATAGAGCTATAGGTGATGTAGGTGCACAAATAGAATATAATTACCTATCATGACCCTATAAAGTTCCATTCTTATGAATGGCAGCTTGTCACCAGTCCCATCCATGTTCATAATGGACATGAGCCTATTTGTGAGCACTCTGTCAATAAAAATGGGAATAAACAAAGTTATTATACATGCAGTACAGCAAGAAATGTGAAATAATGTCCAGAGGTACATGCCTGTTTGCACACATGTGTGTGGCTAACAGTGTGTGCATCAGACTGAGTTACTGCACACAGACACAAGAACAGTGGCTCATCGTATCTAGCTCTATCTCTGACTGTGAATAAGCTAATTTCACAAAATGTTGGCGTACTCATTTAAGGAAAAGAAGAGTCCATAAATTTTAAGATATTAACAGCACAACTTCAGAGACTGACCTTTTCATCACATTATTGATATTTTCCCGCAGGGTAGCTCCACCAATTTTTGACATCTGAGCTGTCTGAAGGAAGAATTTAGAAAATATGCAGAAATGTATATGAGGTACAAGAATATGTGAATAAGATATTGTATGTGGAATAATTACATCTGTTGGCAAAGGTTTGTATTCCTTTTTCATAGTAACCTACCATGAGTTTTCGTTTTTCCTCGCTGGTTAGCTGTCTGTTAAGCTGTTGAAGCTGGTCTACGGAGTCGATCAATTCTAAGTGGAACTGGGAATGCGGGGGCTCATAAAAACGCCCAGCTTCAGAGAGCTTTGCTCTCATGTCAGCTAGCAAGTACAGCACTCGCTTTTGGAACTCTGAATGTCAGACCAAAGAGAGCAATATCACATCATATTCTGTACAATAATTTTCAATGCAGCAGCTATTTTTGTTTAGAACACACTTACTTTTCTCTTCCATTGGGAAGACATCTTCTCTCTCCCGACTTGGCGTTTCCATGATCCTGGACCTGGAACGATTGTGTGGTCTTTCAAGGGTCCTGGACCTGGAACGATTGTGTGGTCTTTCAAGGGTCCTGGACCTGGAACGATTGTGTGGTCTTTCCAGGGTCCTGGAACGATTGTGTGGTCTTTCAAGGGTCCTGGACCTGTAACGATTGTGTGGTCTTTCAAGGGTCCTGGACCTGGAACGATTGTGTGGTCTTTCAAGGGTCCTGGACCTGGAACGATTGTGTGGTCTTTCAAGGGTCCTGGACCTGGAACGATTGTGTGGTGTGTGAGGTGTTTCCATGTTCGGGGACCTGGAATGATGGCGAGGTGTTTCCCTGGTGTGCTCTTGACCAATCACTTGATGGCTGGAACTGGGCGCGGAGCTGGACTTGGATTTCTTTGGTTGCGGTGGCAGGGAGAGGCCTATTTGATCGCAAACAGTGAGACAATAGCAAGCAACTAACTTCACTTAGAAAACTGTATATTTACATGTTGATGTTTTAGTTAAAGATATATGGCCTACTTACCATGTCCTGATGAATTTGCCTCAGAACTTAACTGGTAATTCGGTGGGGTATCATCAATTGCTTCATTTACATCATCTGTGTAACATATGAAACAGCCACCTTATCGCACTCACAGTACTAAAAGTTTCCTGCTTAGAAGTCTCAGTGTTAAACACAAACTATTTTGGACCTGCTACACAACTGTTTCATTATCATACCTTCAACAAAGTCATCAAATGTTTTTTTTTTTCCCAATCCTCTTGGGCTTAGAGATGGCCAGCTCATCGCCACTACCCTCAGCAGCTGTCAAGAAGTTTTATAACTCGCACTCCTCCCTGTCCACTTGAATAAATGAAAACCATGCATCAACGATAATGGTTATGAAATGATTTTGATAAATGATTATAAGCAAGTCCTTATTACAGCAAATGACGTTGACTTACTTGATGTTAATTTCAGCTTTATGAGAGGAAATTTCCTTCTCTTTTCCTCAGGCTTTTGCATCTCTTTCATTGCTTTTGATGCGTCGATGCCAGGTGGCCAGTGCACCATATCATCAAGCACCCAGGACTTTGGGATGACTCCTTCCTCTTCTTTATTTCTCTCCCTCCAAACAGCCCGAACCCACATGACAAAAACTTGACAGAGAGGGAATATTTAGATTTTTAGTCTGGATCCAGGCCAGTGCAATTACCAGAACTCTCACGTACTACTATATTGTTGTGCTTATCTGTACTTTTCAATGTTACCGACTGAGGCAGTTTGGCGGTGGAGGCTGAGGCAGGACGGAGCTGGAGGATGAGTGGGTGGCAGCACAGTGGTGGAGGCTGAAGCAGGAGGGTGGAAAAACATAAAGGGAAAAGACAACATTAACATTATATGCCCATGTATCTGTTTTACATATATGTACTGCATACATATATGCAATACCATGCATGTTGCTAAAAACAGAATAAACAATGTTGACAACCTGTTTTAAATCCAAATCCTGATCTATGCGGTGGACACTTACAGTTCAACTTCGTTCTACTCCATGTAGCATAGGAAATAGAATATACCCTGAGTTGGTTGCCTCACTTTCGACTTTGCCTGACCATTTTCTTCAGTGTCTGGAGGTAATTTTTTTTAAATGGAAAGCTTGAAACATTGTTCAGGGAACACTGGAAATGCTTAACATCGTCTGGCAGGTGGGTCAGCGATTGTACATTGTACACAGCAAAGGTTTTCCCATAAAACTCTTTCCCATAAGACTATTCAACGAAGTACACAGTCAAATCTCTGGCATACCCTAAATACTCGTTTCGCAACACATCATCAGAGTTTAACAGAATAGACATGATAACTGTGAGTGCAAGAAAATGTTTGTAGAAAGTAGGTGCAAGAACTTCCCTCAAAACAACTGGTCCTGAGTAAAGGAGGAACTGTCTAAATTCTGTGGCCTTCCACCTGTCAAGTTCCTGCAAACCCCTTGGCTGGCGAGCAAACTCCCTTGGCAACTTTCCATTCAATGATTTCAGATGATCTGAAATCCTGCTCCTTTGTTGAAATGACAACTTGCATGTATTAGGCCCTTGCTTCATGAAATGCAGCATTCTCCGAACCACACCCAAACAGACCAAGTGCATGTAGTCCAAGGCAAACCCATGGATACATGAGATTCCTGCAACAGTCAGTGGGGATATCTGAACTTGATGATTCTTATATACACACTTATGGAAACCGTCTTCGGTCCTTGGAACGGCACCTGGTTCTTTGGTCCCAAGAACAACCCTTCCGTCATAGGTGCCTCTGATAGTGCATCGCTCACAAGAATGATAACTGTTGTGAATCTTAATGCACTTTAAGAATGCCCTGGCAGGAGCATCACATATGAATGCTTTCACAGACAGTTGAAGTTCTTTGCCTCCATGAACAATGCCGTCTTGCTGCAACTGCTGCAACTCCTAGAGAAAGTCACTTAATTACTCTTCCACTGAATTTGGTTTAGCAACTCCACAGTAGAGGGCCACAATGAAAGGAGCAAAGTCATGAAAATTACAGAGTATGGGCCACATTTGCAAGTTGAAGGATTTAAAAAGGGGCACACCATCAATGTTAAAGCACAAATGTAGGTGCTCAACGATTCCTGGACGCTGAGACAAAACTTTTAATATGCCAGAAGCAATACCAAAGTAGGCATAGTGTCCACCACATTTTTCAACTGTTGCCACTTTCTTTGGTGTTTGCAACAGTGTTCGGGAATCCTTTGGAAGCCGATGTCCTTGTCGCCTAAGGATCTCCAGCAGCTCATTAAGAGCAATTCGCTTGCAGCTGTTCGTGGTGGCCCAGGCTGCCAGCTCCTCACCCAGATCAGGAACGGCTTCTTCTGAGGACTCATCAGTCAGATTTGAGGTTTCTGAGTCAGACGATAGCACCACATCAATATCTGAGTAATCAGGTGACAATGTAGGTGACAAAACCTCCTCATCCACATTTCCCAGCATTTCATCCTCCTCACTCGAATCCTCAGCCAGTGCAAGGACTTCAGCATTACGCTTCCTCCAGTTCCTTAGATATGCCATCACACTGCAGCGATGCTGCAAGACATGTTTTATTAATTATAGAACAATTTAGTAGTGCTGGGCAGTATACCGGTCTCCCGTTATGTTGTTCATTACCACGGTAACCTCTTGCGCGTCCACTCTGAATGCGATTTTGAAAGCATCGGGAGCTAAGCTGATCGTAGTGAACATTGGTAGCAACGGTTCTACGATCTACTTATGCATGCTTAATGGCAGGACATTTGAATTCTGCAGTGTAATGTGATCTCATGCAAAATGCAGATCAGTGATTGGATATATCATAATAAAATATACAGTAAAATAATGATGCCATAAGGCCAATGATGCAGATGAGACATCATTTATTAAACAAATACAGGCTTCAGGTCCAGTGTTTTTAAAAGCATTAATTACCTAATAGCAATTTATGTTGATTTACAAATCTGAGTGAAAAAAACATTTTCTATGTATCCACCTCAGCCTACAGGCTACGCCTATTGATTAAATATCAACAAGTAGGCTAATCAAATCCTATGGATGTAACATAAACATCACTTGCAGTGACATGACAGTGAACACAGTTACATGTGGACTTATTACGGGCGCCAATATTCCGTTTAAAACGGGAATAGTCCTGGCATGTAACTGTGCGATGGATACCCGACCCGAGCCCAGATATTAAGGCTGCAACAACGAATCGATAAAATCGGTGATGAAAATCATCGATAACAATTCTCATTATCGATTCATCGGGTCTACCGTCTGTACGCAAAGCTTCCACCAGTCACGGCAAACTACAGCACTGAATAAGGCATTTTTATATATAGGTACTACTGAAGTGGAGATTTCGGACTTTGAATATGAGAGAAAAGTCATTTAGAGAAAATGGGCTTTAAATATTTATCATCAGCCAATTAGAAAAGATTGATAATAACACTGGACAAAAATTGAAAACATGTTATAAAGTCTCTCTGCTGTTCCTTATTCCCTTTCTAAAAATCTTGCATCTTAAAAATCTTTAAATGCCTAAATAAACTTTATGTAAATGTAAAATAAAGAATAAAACATTCAAATGTCATTAATAGATAATAATTAATGGACAAATATTATGTAGTACAATAAAATATCAACTTAACATATACTGGAGCATGCGTGTAATTTTTCAAGAGAGAACGAAAAGCATGTTAAGTTTTGTTGAGCATCGGGACGTGTTATAGGGATCATAATAATAATTTATGAAATACCTGTATGCCTACATTAATTATAGTTCCCTTTCCAACGGTCAGTCGTACTGCGTCGAAGACGCATTGGGAATTGTCTCCTATTCTCGAATACTGAAGCATTTATAAAATCACGCAGTGCTACTGCACAGTCAAAGTGGAGTCGAGGCTACTCGAGCGCTATTGGCTGGCCAGTGGTAACTGCATGAACCAATGGCAGAACAGCGTATCTGAGCGAACCTATGGGCGCTAAGCTCGCAAACTGAGTGCAAAAGCCCGCGAAGGGCGCCCTTAAAATACGCTGTAATGCCCCAAAATGTCCGATTTTTCTCCTTCAGCGAAGACTCTTTGCTGATACCATCTGAATACAAGCTTACCTTCACCGTGAGAGACGAGCTGTCAGTGGAATCGAGCTAGCCAGCCCGGACCCCTGCGAGAGTCGGTCTGTCATCAGCGCTCATCCAGCTATCCGCCGAGGAACTGGTCTCATTCGGCGGCAATGAAGAGGACGATCCACACGATGACTCCGTGTCCCTCGTCGCCTCCGATGCCGAGGAGGCGACCCCGACATCTCAGCAGCGATACGACGCGGCTAGGGCCGGTGCGGACACCGAACGAATCCGTGTCCCCACGATGATGAGCTGGGCCTGGACTGGGATTCCCCTGAAGAGCCCACACCCAGCCGTCTCGACGAATGGTATCTCCCGGGGCGCCAGCAGGCGAGCTGTCGCTCCTTCTCCCCTGCGCCGGTGAAACACTTCTGTGTATCCTTAAGTACAATAAAGAACATGTCACAAATGTGCGTAAGGTGCAGAACAACCTTGCATCAGGAGGATGCCCATGACCAGTGTATTACCTGTCTGGGCAAAGCCCATGCCGACACTGCTCTCTCTGGGTCCGGCTGCTCTCACTGCGAGAGCATGCCCATCTCCTCCCTCCGTTCGTGGATCGCCTTCTTCTCAGAGAGCGACCCCGCCCCTCGCGCTCTCCCGCTCTCTTTCCCGTCCGAACCCCGGCGAAAAAAGCGGCGGAGCCAGAGGGCTGAATATCCTGAGGTGGGCGAGCTCACGTCGGCCCAGTGCCCAGTCTTCGCCTCAGAGAGACGTTTCCCCAGTGATGTTCTCTCGATCAGACCTGCTTCCTCTGCTCTGGACCTGGTCTCATTCTGCGGCAATGAAGAGGACAATCCACAGGATGACTCCGTGTCCCTCGTCGCCTCCGATGCCGAGGAATGGTCGGGCTCCGTTGGCGACCCCGCCCCCTTGACATCTCAACAGCGATACGACGCGGCTAGGGCCGGTGCGGACACCAAACGAATCCATGTCCTCACTAAAGCCGTTGACGAGCTGGGCCTGGACTTGGCTTCCCCTGAAGAGCCCACACCCAGCCGCCTCGACGGATGGTATCTCCCGGGGCGCCAGCAGGCCCCGCGGCACCCTTTTTCCCTGAGGTGCACCAGGAGCTGGCGAAGTCATGGCGCGCTCCCTACTACGCTCGCACAAAGCCCAAAATCGCACACCCTTCCAAGCGCTGTCGTACCACGGCAGCCTTGGCAAACAGGGCATACGCTTCCGCCGGCCAAGCAGGCTCCGCTCTCCACTCGATGGCGGTCCTGCAGGTGTTCCAGGCGAAGCTCCTCCGGGCTATGGACGAATCCAGAAAACGCCACTTGTCGCTAAATCTCACGGAGATTAAGGAGGCCGATAAGACCGCCTTCAACGACGCTCCCATTTCTCCAAACGGTCTGTTTGGACACACGGTGGACGGTTTCGCGGAGCGCTTTACCACGGCACAAAAAGCGTCCCAGGCGATGAGGCATTTTCTGCCAAAGAGACCCAGCGCCGCCTCTTCAGCTCGGCCGAGAGCTCCGTACCAGCAACAGCACCGCAGGTCTGGATCTGCATCAGCTCCCGCGCCCGTGCAGCCCCGCCCACCGTATGACCAACGTCAGCGTCATCACCAGGCGAAGCGCTTCCCACCCAAGCGTCAGGTTCCCGGGCCTAAGATATACACTGGACCCTGATCACAGGAAGCAGTCCTGACAGGCTGATCAGGAAGAGAGGAGGGGTGAGTTCCGCCCAAGCCGGTTCATCCCCCAAAAGACTCCGAATTCTCTCCCCGCGGCCCGTTTTTGTTCCGGCCCGGGCGAAAAATGTTGCTACGAATGTAAAAAAATGTGAATAGCGAGCCCACGCTTGCGCAAGCTCCAGTGCACTTTACTGCTGGTAATTACGGGTTCAATAAACAACTTGAACGTTCAACATACGAGTCTTCTTTCTCTTCCACACCACACGAATGCCGTTTGACACTATAAAACCCCTGTGCAACTGGGCAGAGGCTTGGAAAGCAATCCCTGGTGTGTCACAGTGGGTTATAAAAACTCAGAATTGGACTATTCGCTCCAATTCGCTCACAAACCTCCGCGATTCGCGGGCATTACTCACACTTCGGTGGAGAGCAACGTAACTCACGTCCTCAAAACCTAAATGAAAAGTCTATTGATGAAAGGAGCTATAGAGGCTCTGTCTGCAGCGCAGAGCGAGTCAGGTTTTCACAGCCGCTACTTCCTGGTTCCCAAGAAAGATGGCAGCCTCAGGCCCATCTTAGACCTCAGACATCTGAACAGGGCCCTTGTCAAACGGCCTTTCAGAATGTTAACATTAAAACAAATCATTGCGCAAATCCGTCCGATGGATTGGTTTTTCTCAGTAGATCTGATAGATGCCTACTTTCATATCCAAATTATCCCACGTCACAGACCGTTTCTGAGATTTGCGTTCGACAGGAAGGCCTACCAGTACACAGTCCTTCCATTTGGCCTGTCCCTGGCACCCCGCACTTTCACAAAGTGTATGGATGCAGCTCTCTCCCCTTTAAGACAAATGGGAATGCGCATTTTGAACTACCTCGACGACTGGCTCATACTGGCCCAGTCAGAGGAAGAACTACAATCTCACAAATCTGTGCTACTCAGCCACCTAGAATGCCTGGGTCTCAGAATAAATACAGCCAAGAGCTCGTTGCTTCCCAGGCAGAGAATCTCCTTCCTGGGAACGATTTTGGACTCGACCCAAATGAGGGCGTGGCTGTCAAACGAACGTGCTCTGACTACACAGCAGTTTGCACACTCATTCAAAACGGAAACCAACAGACCCCTGAGAATTTTTCAGAGAATGCTAGGCCTTATGGCATCAGCTTCCCCAGTACTTTCGCTCGGCAGGCTGCACATGCGCCCCCTGCAGTACTGGCTGAATTCACGGGTTCCCCCCCAAGCTTGGCATTCAGGCCAGCTCTGGATCAAAGTTGGGCACGGCTGCATCAAAGCCCTGGTCCCGTGGTCAAAATCCCACCTCTACGAGTCGGGAGTGAGCTTGGGAGCAGTTTCCAGACGAATGATGGTCACCACAGATGCCTCCAACACGGGTTGGGGTGCTCTGTGCGAGGGCGAACCGGCTTTCGGCTCGTGGTCAAGCATGGAGTCACAGTTGCACATCAACTGCCTAGAAATGTTGGCAGTAGTGCTAACCCTCGAGACCTTTTCACCACGTCTTTTGGGTCATCACGCACTAGTCCATATTGACAACACGACAGTGGTCTCCTACATAAATCGCCAAGGCGGGCTCAGGTCGAGATGGCTCGACCAACAGGTCAGACATCTCACTCCTATGGACGAAAGACAGAATGCATTCGCAAAAAGCAGTGCATGTGCCAGGCAGACTGAACCAGGGAGCAGACATGCTCTCCAGGGGCCTTGTGTCCCCGGGGGAATGGTTCCTCCATTCCCAAACGGTTCAAATGATGTGGGATATATTCGGGAAGGAAGAGGTCGACCTCTTCGCCACCGAAGACAACTGTCTCTGCCCAATTTATTTTTCAAAGAGCAAAGATGCGCTGGCCCACGACTGGCCCAGCTGCCTGCTTTATGCTTTTCCGCCGATTCCGCTCCTTCCCCAGGTCTTAAAAAGGATAAGGGAAGGCAGGCACACAGTACTGCTTGTGGCTCCACTCTGGCGAACCCACTACTGGTTTCCCGAGTTGATTCAGCTGCTGTCAGAGGCCCCTTGGCCAGTCCCACTGAGAAAAGATCTCCTATCTCAGGCGAACGGGACAATATGTCACCCACGTCCCAAACTGTGGGCGCTACATGTTTGGCCCCTCGGGGGGAGCTCGAGAACCTCCCAGTGAGTGTTCTGAACACTATTGGTGAAGCTAGAGCTCCGCTACTACATGTCTCTATGCCCTTAAATGGTCAGCGTTCTCTGACTGGTGTTCAGCCAGGAACCATAACCCAGCGTCATGCGAGATATCACAGATACTTGTTTTTCTACAAGAGATGTTGGATGCAGGACGCACCCCATCCACACTCAAAGTCTACACAGCAGCTATTGCCGCATCTCATGCACCTATAGCTGGCCAATCAGTAGGCAGCCACGACATGGTCATAAAATTCTTAAAGGGAGCCAGGAGGCTTAACCCTCCTCGCCCTCCTATGGTGCCTTCCTGGGATCTTTCACTGGTCTTACGAGCACTAAAAGGACCTCACTTCGAACCAATGCAGACGGCTGAACTAAAATCGCTTTCACTGAAAACCACCCTGCTATTAGCATTGGTGTCAGTTAAGCATGTTGGTGACATTCAAGCGCTTTCTGTGACGCGTCATGATGCAGAATATTGGCTGTCATTTAATGTAAAACTGTGTGAGTGGTGCGGAAGGATGATCAGAATCCTCCCGTGTTCAATCTGGATGTTCCTTAACTGAAAAGTTGTTGTACATCTGTCTAGTTTTACTATTAAATGACAAAATAGTTTAAATACGGTGGTCAGTTATGTTCAGTTTATTGTGAGAGATTATGTAACTATAGCAATCGCTTTATCATCCCCGCATTTTTTCAAAAACTATAGTGAAATGCTTAAGATACAAGCTGTCCATACAATTCGCCAAATTATACTTTTAACACTTAAAATCATGTACTTTCTTATGAATGCGTCTGAGTGTGTAGCAGAAAATTAGCCAAGCTTTGGGATGTATGTTGCTTAGTTCCATCGTGTCACGTTTAAACTGGCCTGTCAATCATCTTATTACAGTTAACATTATACAAACTGTACTTTCTCAACAAATCTCTTGATATGTGTTTATTAACATTTCTCTTACCGTGACATAAGATGTTGGTCATATTCACCCTATTTAGGATTATAGTTGTATAGCAAAGATAGTAAAGTTTAGTAAAGCTTTGTTTGAACTAACTATGCAATATATTTGAAAGTTAATTGCATGCTTTTCAGCAACAACAGTTATCCAGCTTTTCTTCATAGAATTACTTCAGTCAGTGCTGCAAGCAGTGTGAGGCAATTGCCCTTGACCTCCTATTTCATGACAACCAATCAACTGTGGTACGTTAAACTTATTCAAAGTAATATAATATTAAGCCCATGAAAATAAATATAGCAAGTGTATCTATGAAGGCTTTTATTTATTTGTTATAGCCATAATATGACTTCAGTTTAAAATTTTTGAATGTAGCGAATACTTTACTGCTTCCACTTGTGAAGGCTAAACCTGTTTATGTTTGTTAGCATTTCTACTAAGTACAAATTGGCTATAAGACATGGTGTACTTGTATTAAGTTTAAGTCTTTGAGCTTCAGTGTTGTATGTGTGAAAGCACATTTTTAAGTATGTCATTTTTTAATACAGCACACAGATTTCGAAGAAGATGTGATCAGGGGCATGACTCTTGGAATCATCACAGTGGTGGAAGATGTGACCGACCCCATTCCATGCAACTCTACTGATGTGGCCCTTGTAATCGAGGAAACAGTTGTTCTGCTGAGACTTGGTGACTTGGGACTTTCATTGTTTAATTTTGTTAAAAAAGATTTGGCAAAAACATATATTAAGTTTCCATGTTTTTTAAAAGTTATTTCAAAGTTAAAGGATTAGTTCACTTAAAAATGCAAATGTCTTATTATTATACTCACCCCCATCTCATCCAAGATGTTCATGTCTTTTTTCTTCAGTCAAAAAGAAATTAAGTTTTTGAGGAAAACATTCCAGGATTTTTCTCCACATAATGGACCTCAATGGGAACCAACAGTTGAAGGTCCAAATCAATGCAGTTTCAGAGGAAGGGCTTCAGAGGCTCAGCACGATCCCAGACAAGGAATAAGGTCTGATCTAGACAAACCATTGGCCATTTAAAGAAAATATTCAAAATGTATATACTTTTAACCTAAATTGCTCATCTTGCGCTGCTCTGCGGCTCACTACTGATTGTGTAATCACGTCGAAAAAAATCACACTAGACTTAGTCGGAAGTCCTCGCACGTACGCTTGGGGAGGTACTTCCACCTACGTCTAGTGTGACGTTTTCGTCACTTTGTCAATTGCAGAGCAGCACAAGATGAGCAATTAAGGTTAAAAAGTATATTCATTTTTAATTAAAAAAATAAATAAATGGTTTGTCTAGATAAGACCCTGTTCCTCGTCTAAACCCCTTCCTTTGAAACTGCATTGATTTGAACGTTCAAAATTTTGGTTGTCATGGAATTCAAACTGTGGTGAAAAATCCTGGAATGTTTTCCTCAAAAAACTTAATTTATTTTCCACTGAAGAATAAAAGACATGAACATCTTGGATGAGATGGGGGTGAGTAAAATATCAGGAAACTTTCATTTTGAAGTGAACTAATCTTTTAAAGGGATATTATTAATCTGAAAGTTAGATTACCCAAAATGAAAATTATTTTGTAAGATACTCAACCTCATGTTGCTCCAAACCTCAAAGCTTTGTTTATCTTTGAAACACAAATTAAGATATTTTGTAATTAAATCTGTAAGCTTTCTGTCCCTTCTTTGACAGCACAACTACACATTCAAGGTCCAGAAAAGACATCCTTAAAGGGATAGATCACCCAAAAATGAAAATTCTGTCATCATTTACTCACCCTCAAGATGTTCCAAACCTGTATGAGTTTCTTTGTTCTGCTGAGACGTGTTACAGCACTTGCATATTGTTGCCCTTGACTGTTCTAGTTTCTTCTATTGCTCTCATTTGTAAGACTAAATGTAAATGTGATCCAATCAACCATTGACTACCATAGTAGGGAAAAGTGGTAGTCAATGTTTGCTTGGATCTGCTTGGTTACAAACATTCTTCAAAATACCATCTTTTGTGTTCAGCAGAACAAAGAAACTCATACAGGTTTGGAACAACTTGAGGGTGAGTAAATGATGACAGAAGATGTCTTTTCTGGACCTTGAATGTGCTAGTTGCGGCGTAGGCTGTCAAAGGAGGGACAGTAAAAAGATCTTAATTTGTCTTCCAACTAAGTAAAGTCTTAAAGGATTAGTTCACTTTAAAATGACAATATCCTGATATTTTACTCACCCCCATCTCATCCACGATGTTCATTTTTTTTCTTTCTCTAGTCGAAAATAATTTTTTGAGAAAAGCATTCCAGGATTTTTCTGCACACAATGGACCTCAATAGCAACCAATGGTTGAAGGTCCAAATTAATGCAGTTTCAAAGGAAGGGCTTCAGAGGCTCTGCACAATCCCAGACGAGGAACAGGGTCTTATCTAGACAAACCTTAGCCATTTTTAAGAAACAAATTACCATTTATATACATTTGAACCTAAATTCCTCATCTAGTGCTGCTCTGCAACGACCACGGATTGCGCAATCATGTCGGAAAGGTCACGCTAGGCGTAGGAGAAAAGTACCACTCCAAGCGATCGTGCAAAGATATACAAATGTCTCTTTACACAAAAAACTCCATCTCCAACTTCAAAATCGTCCGACATCATTGTTTAACCTTTTTTGCTAAAGGAAGTTTGTATTTAATATGTATTGTATTAGACTAGGGGGGCGGTACTTCTGCCTCCCTCAACTGTGACCTTTCCGACATGATTATGTAATCCCTGGGCCATTACGGAGCAGCGCAAGATGAGCATTTTAGGTTAAAAAGTATATCAGTGTTGTTTTTGTTTTTTAAATAACCGATGGTTTGTCTAGATCAGACCTTATTCCTCGTCTGGGATCATGCAGAGCCTCTGAAGTCCTTCCTTTGTAACTGCATTGATTTGGACCTTCAACCGTTTAAAATCGTTTATATGGAAACGTGTGTTTATTTATTTGGTTGAATGTACTAATGCAAGTTGAGAAAATATGCCAAAATAAGTTCAATGAACAAAATTTTTAGTACGGATAACATGAAAATGTAAGTTATCGTATTTCAACTAAACTTTGCTGAGTACAGATAACTTGAAAATATAAGTTATCATATTTCAACTAAACTTTGCAAGTCCAGGTTACTTGAAATAAGTTGTTGAGTCAACTATTTAACTATACCAACTAAACATTTTAAGTTGAAAATACTTAGTAGATTAAGTAATCAAAACTTAACTTAGTCAAAGCAAAAAGATAACTAGAAAATGTAAGTTGAGTGAACACATTTTTTTTTACAGTGGTTCCAATTCTTTATTGTTTATTTTTACAGAGTCAATGCACAATTAATAGCAACTGCACCAAAGCTCATTTACATCTGCTTTCCCTGGGCGGGTTAACAAATAACATATCTTTCAATACACCACATACAACATCACAATACATATATCCAGACATTATCCCAAAAAATGACAACACAGTAATTAGTGGTTGCAGATTTGTTCAAGCTTGATTTTAAAAACTGTGAAGCTGTCAATGTGTCGGATGTTTGTGGGTTAGTAATTCCATATCCCCACTACAAATACCCCGACCAATAACCCAAAAAGCTGTTTGACCAAAGGCTGTTTTCTATACCGTGTACCAAATCTCCCCTTGCAGATGCTCTAGTCTGCCGTTATGGGCCAGGCATTCCCTAACAGGAGGGGGAGCAAGATTATGAATAATTTTGTACATCAGGCATACATCATTTGTAAAATACAAAATTATTAAAAATAAAAATAACCTTTGAAAAATGGTACAATGATGGTAGACCCTTGTTGTTGTTGTTTTTTTTGTCTAGCACTTTCAAAATTGGTTTATGGAGAGAGTACACAGGTAGTCGCACCTGTGACCAAGTTATTAAAAAATACGACAAATTAGGGAGAATCAAAGTATGGACAAAAAGTAGTGCAGCTGAATGAGACAGCTGGCACCTGGTGTTTTTAAAATTATTAAAATTAAATTTAAAATGATTAATAACCCTTCTTACTTGTTTTTTAATTGAAATCCATCCCTTTTTTCTGCAGTTTTGCCAGGTAAAGATCAATAAAATGCTCACTCATTCAAATCGCACAATTTACTACAGCTGATCTGTTTTAATCTCTTTCTGTAACAGTTCACAAGTGTCTTTAGTAAACCGCTATTTGTTTCAAACTGACTTAATATGACCACTCAAATGTAAAGAATTTTAGTGGTTATTATTATTACTATAATGGTGACTTCAAATGACACATTAAATAAAGCTTGTTAAACGTCTGTTAGTTCTCAAAATGACTTTTGTACACGTATGAGGGAAATAAAGTCAATAACTGAATATTTGAATTTGAAGTAGAATATTTGTAATAAGAGGGTACTGATAGTTTAATCATCCTGTGTTCCATGGGTCTTGTCTCAACCCCAGTCAAGTCTCAAGTCCTTGTTCTACAAACCATCTGAACATTTACAAAAAAAGTTGGGACATTTTGTAAAATGCAATAAAAAAAAAATCTGTGATTTGTTAATCGTCTTGAACCTTTATTTAACTGACAAAAATACAAAGAAAAGATTTCCGATGTTTTCACTTGAACAACTTTATTTTATTTAGTAAAAATATACAAACTAAAATTGATAATATATAATAAAATATATTGATTTTAATGACTGCAACACACTCCAAGAAAAGTTAGGACAGAAGACAGTGTCACAGTGCCTTTCCTTTTAATCACACTTTTTACTGGTTCATCTCTTATTGAGCCTATGTAGTTAAAAAAAACATTTTATTTTTATTTTTAATTAAATATCATATTTTGGTTTGATATTTGTTTGGGAATTATTTTGTGGTGCCAAAATCTATTTTTACTTTACTGTAGACTAAGGCTTAATGGGTAGCCTAATAATTGCTACTTTTCATTTATTATTTTTTTATTTTTTACTTCAACAGTAAATCTCACGTAAGTTAACGCTAAATGAATTAATTTCCATTGGTGACCTAAAACATGATACTCTAAACAGTGTTCCAAATCAAATTAGATTTTAAACAGACTGAAATGTGTGGTAACTTGATGGATAATTGTCATTAATTTAAGGAGACATTTATGATTGTGATTATGTTGTCAAAGAATTCTTCTTATTTAACAGGACAGACGGGCCTTCTCTTTTTGATGGATTGTTCATTGCATAAGATGCAAAAGTGTCAGCTGTTGTTGACCAAATCAGAAGCCAGCTGATTAGTGTAAGAATCTATTAAACTCAACAATCATTTTCTTTTTTTCTTCATTCTTCATTTAGTCCTGTGTTGACATATTGTTTATACTTTCAAAGAACAGGTAAGATGTCAGTGGGCCGGCAACATTTACAGCAGGCAGAGAAATATCACAGAAATCCAGGGCCAAGGCGCATGAGGAGGACCTTGAAATAGCTGTGTGCAGACATTTAATCTTGCTGCAAGGCTTAAATCACTACCATGGTGAAATATGTGCCTACCCAATGTCCCTGCAGAAAGAGCAAGCACAAGCTGCAAATACGACATACTTCACTTGCAGGTAGATAACCATCTTCAAATGATAAATGAAGTTTTTACTGATATTTTAATCTGTAGTAATCTTTGCCATGCAGAAGCATATTGCTGTGACTTGCTAAAAATCAACACGATCTCATGACAATGCATATCAATAGTACGAGTGTCCAATCTCTAGAATGTACTAGAATGTATACGCCAAAATGAGTTTTGGCGTGCAGATGCTATGCAGTTTTTCGCGTGCATATGATACGCACTTTATGGCGTGTTTATGACACGCTTTTGGGTAGGGTGAGGGTGGGGCTGTGGGGGGTTCGTACATATAATACGCCATAAAGTGCGTATCATATGCACGCCAAAAACGGCATACCATATGCACGCCAAAACTCATTTTGGCGTATACATTCTACGAGATTGCACACTCGTACTATTGATACGCATTTTCGTGAAAGATATCATGGATTTACATGCTTAATATTGTAACCGTGTTATTAATTTACTGTTACTACAGTTTAATCCAGCAGATAGAAGGTTTGTCTCTTTACCAGATGCTGCCATGCACACCAAATACCATGTGGTTGTCTCATTATGTATCTGTGACAATTACAGGTATTGGCCATATTTGGAAAAGATGGCAGAGAAGTTGCCTGAGCTCCAACCCCTTACAGTGATGAAGCCTTTTCTCTCTGTAATGCATGCCAAGGCTCACACTGGCAAATGTGAGGTTAGGTACAGTGTGTGTTAAATATTTTTTGTGTGTTAACTGTTTTTAGGAACATATCCCTACATCACCTAAAAAGTATTGCTTGATATACTGCACATACTGTTACAAACAGCTGGACTGTCTGTAGGATATGCTTCCAAAACCATCCCTAAAGCTTTAACCAACTACAATTGTGAAAGCCTAATCATTCATATAACCTTATTATCTTTTTTATTTATTTATTTTTATAAAAATGTTTTACCTCACCTACAATTTTTTGTTTTAAAAATGTTCTCAAGGAACTAAATTAAATTGAGAATACACAGTCTAAGAAATAAGATTCCAACGATAAATGTATTGATCTTATGTTTTGGAGCAGGTTAGGTGGGGTGGTAGAAGCCAGGATGGTGAAGAAAATACTGTTGGTGAAGAGGTGGAAGAGGTCAATAGCTTCCTTTCAAGGGCAGCTCTTACCACAAAATACATGACCAGGTCAGGTTGGTTAAAAGGGGGTGGTGCTTTGACACTACACATGTACAGTTGATTTGTTGTCATCTGATTTGTTTTTAAAGGCAGAGCAGATATGATAACTGTGCTTGCCATGGGATGGAACCATAGGAAGGTTGAGACTCTTCACACAAGATTAGTCAAAGTAAGAAGACAGCACTGCATGTTAATCCTCTGGGTTCTTCTGAGGTGTTTGACGTGTATTTGTAATGGTCTTGTTGTTTTGAATACTGACCTTAGGCACTTGTTGATGGACGGATGGACCTTACATACATAGTAAAACCAAGGTTCATTTTTGTAAGGGATGTGATTAATTAGATATTAATATGAATTAGAATAATAAAAAAAGACACATCAGCCAGAATTGAATTGCTTGCACCTTCTTCTTTATTCGTGACCACATGCAGGGCTCAGATGGTGCATTCAAACCTCTCTCACACACTATTCCACAGCAACAAGAATCGCAGCAACATAGTTACACACTTCACCTAACCACAAATATTTTGAAACATGAAATAAATACATATGCAATAGGTAATAATGAAACACAACAATTAGTTTACTAGAATTCAGTTATCAATGTGAGTGATTTATTATTTACATAGACATAACTTTACCTACTTACCCTGCCATGCAAGTGCAATGCTAACTAATAACCTCCCCGCTCACCTTAGCAACCCACATGAAAAATACTATAGTATATTACAGTAAAATTACACTATTAAATACTATAGTGTTTTTTAACCATACTATAGTAAATATACTACAGTAAATTAACAGAGTAGTAAATACTACAATATACTACAATTTACTGTAGTATCTTTATAGTATGGTTCAAAAACACAATAGTATTTACTAGAGTCATTTTACTATAATATACTATAGTATTTTTTCATGTGGCAACAAACCACACAGAGTACCTTTTTGACAAAGTCTGACTTGCTCCAACTTCACCAAACACAAGACAAACATCATCCGCATTGTAGGAACAAATGTTTCCAGCTTTTCCGCTAAGGAAGTAGTTGTAAGCATCGAGATATGATACGATATTCCTTTACCGCTTCTCTCATGAATACGCACTCGTTCTCAACCAGATAATGGTACATCTGGATAAGTTACTTCGGGTAAACATTCAGTTGAGGCGAATGAAATCTAGTTTCACGCGCAGCGCAAACACATAATCTAGACCAGAGCCGTTGACTAGAGACATGAGAGCACAGAGCGGATCATACGCGTGAGTCGGCGCAGACAACAAAACATATCGGACCCATTTAAATTCTGCACAGAATGTTGTATTTCAAGGCCATATGGAGAAGATTATGATGAGAAATTGCGATTTTATATCTGACTTTATAACTCGCAATTGTAAGGGAAAAAGTCAGAACTCTGAGATAAAAAGGTCACATTTCTCTTTTTATGATTTTATTTAGTGGCGGAAACGGGCTTCCATTATGATGACTGTTTTATTTCACCAACAAAAATAGCTCCAAACAAAGATCACAGCAGAACTATTGTGCATTCTCAAAGCAACAATCGGTGGTGTTTTGTTACTGAATAAGTGTTTTGAATTGGTTGAATCAATGACTCACTCGTTAAAACTTGCTGCCACCTTCTCATGCTTAATAGTGTCATCACATTTTTTTTTCAAAATTTCTTATTTGTTTATTCAAACATTTATTTAAAACATCTCATAGCATAATTTATAAACATAATCATAACATAATTTATTACATAATTTACTTTGAGTGGTAACAGACATATTATATCTTATTATAATTACATTTATTGATCAAGTGTAAGAATTTGACATAAAAGATAACATACTTCTAATAAAGTAAAAAAAAAATAGGCCTTAATAGAGGCAAATGATGTCCTATATAACACTGTTAATATGGCTTCCGAATAACTTATCACAATATTGTTTAACATTTACAGATGGGCAATAGATCTGTGAAATGCAATTTAATATAGTCCACAAGACAAAATCATTACAAAAATTACCCAGTTCATATTGCAGATTGTGCAAGATATATGTAAACTCATGACCACAACTGCATGTTTCTCTGTATGGTTAGCTAATTGTACTCATACTCTGGTGGTGAAATAATCCGTTCTTAATTCTGGATGTTAGATGATTATTTTCTGTTCACTATTCAGTTGATTATACTGATAACAGAGCAATTAATCAATTATTTCTGAGTATTAAATTAATCAAACGATCAATGATAAAATAGCTCATATGGTCAAATTTAGCTTTATTCAGGAACAGTATATTTGTGGTTGTCAAGGCTTAAGGGGTTTCTTGTGTATATGTTTTTATATGCAATGAAACTTGGGCACTACTTGACATAAAAAATTCAAGACATCAAAAAATAAAAGAAAAAAAGCCAAATAAGAAAATTGATTGCTTTATGAACTACTTGTATTTTTCTTTTAAATAGTTACACTGAAATGTTTTATTGTTTTAAGTTTAGAAATAATTAATAATTTCATACAAATATTTTTTTTAACATTCTTATTGAAGAAAATCCCATTTTTCCTAATCGTATTGTAACTTTATATTTTGTTTTAATGTAAATGTTAAAATGATATTCACATAAATAAACTGAATTCTCTTGAGTGTATATATTTGTGTCTGTATGGTTCATTCTTAAAGTTATAGGTTTGGTTTTATCTTAAGCTTAGGGTATGTGTTGTAAGCTTTTTTTAAATTAAATCAATGCCCAGCTACATTAAAAACAGCTTCAAACCCTAGCTGGTTACAATTCTGCAAAAAACTACCAGCATAAGCTGGATTTGGGAGGCCTAACCGGCTGCCATGGGCAAGAACTTCCTGCTGCCAGCTGCCGATTTTTCGCTGAACTCCTTCTCCATCTGTGACTTGAGCATAAGATCAGGACTTTTATTTTGGAGTGGAGATGTGATGTCATAAGGCTGCGCCAAGCTCCTGCATCTGTTATGATTTTGCAGAAGAAAGGTTTGTGTTTTAAGCTTTTAAAGTGTTTAAAATCAATGCAAACTGTTAAGGAAAGGTTATAGATTTAACAAGAAATATTAAATTAATGTTTAATTATTGAGCTTAATATTCTAATGCTTTATCTAACATTAACTTTATTTTGTGTGAGTAAAGCTCACTCAGAGATTTAGTTTTTATGTGTTTTTCTTTCTGTTAATTCTCATCTTAAACAGGACAAACACAGAAAAAAGGCATCAGGTAAAGTGACTGAGAGCCACGTGACACACTATTATAAAGATGGAGTTCATTAAAGAGGAGAGTGAAGACGTGAAGATTGAAGAAACATTTAAAGTGAAACATGAAGAAACTGAGGAACAAACAAAGATGGTGTTTATTAAAGAGGAGAGTGAAGACCTGAATACTGAAAATGTATTTAGTTTGAAACATGAAGAAACTGAGGAACAAACAGGTTGGTTTCATTCTCAAAAAACATTTGTGTCCTAATTTAACCCTCTGGGGTTCTTCATTTATGAATCACACTCAGGACCTTCCCGTCCTCAAATATTTTTTCCCCCAGTAAAATCAGTGTAATATATTATTGTTCAATATGGAGAGCTAAGTGAGTGTTTCAACTTCTCAAATGAATTCCTATGAAAGTTTCCAAAGACATGAAGTGAAAACGCACCAGACTGAAAACGCGCCGTGAATGGGATGTTATGCCACGACCACGCTTACCTCAGCTCATGTGATGAAAGACTCGCTGCGTTTGTGCCATGACATTCAGTGGGCTCACTCACATTATATCGAACAGACACGTTCAGTTTTTAATTGTAGTGTCTCTAACTGAACTGATTTATAAAAATGAATGCGGTGGGCAAGTGATCCAGTAATCCAGTAGCCGACTAGTCGTGCCTAGAGTAGGGCAGCGAAGTGCATTCTGGCAATTGTTGTCTTTCATCCCCATGAGACAAAAATACATTTTCTGTGTTTTCTCAGTCTAGAAGGCACCATATTCAAAAATAATTTCACATTTCTACTACATTAATGACCCAGTTTAAATACAGATTCATCTTCCCAGCGCTGAAGTACCCCTTTAATATACAGATGAAGCTACAAATTTTTACATTTTTTTAATGTAAAACTTTTCAGTCAAAAGTGACCGAAGAACCCCAGAGGGTTAAAGCAGTTTTATTTGTTCGCGTGAATCGTGGCGCACACACACACACACACACACACACACACACACACACACACACACACACACACACACACACACACACACACACACACACACACACACACACAGAATACTGGCATTTCAATAGGGAACACGCATCTCTTTAAAGGGCACCTATTATGCAAAATTCACTTTTATAAGGTGTTTGAACATAAATGTGTGTTGGCAGTGTGTGTACACAGCCACCCTATAATGATAAAAATCCACCCACTCCTTTTGTTTTAATTATCATAAATGAAGTGTAATTCTCATAAATCATAAGTGTCTCAGCACAAGCTGTTTCCAGATTCCTGCAGTGTGACGTCGCACTGCAGAGGCCCCGTCCACACGTGTTAATGGACACTGACATACTAGCACAGACCCTCCTCAGAGTGCTGTGGCGAGCTGTTCACAGTCCGCAATGTTTATCTCCTCACCAGAGCATTAACAGCAGCATTCAAGTAAGAGACGTGTTCTTATTAAAGATACTAAAGTTCAGTCAGTCAAGAGCAGTGAGTGAATTTCTGTTTATCTTCTGTTGTTTGATCCATATTAACAGCAGATAGAACAGCAGGTACTGTATTAAACTGCTTTCATTTTAGACAGACAGATCTAAGATTTCTGTAATTTGCTGCATATGTGCACAGACACAACCAAACTGTTTTCATGTGAACTTTGTGTGTTTCTGACTTAAACTTGTGAGTATCTGACAGTTTAATCACAATGACACAAGCAAGAGAACTAGTCTAGTTTAATAGAATACTTACGGTTGTGCTGACATCCAACTCTGCGCATGCAGCTTATTAAGTTGAGAGTGATAAGGCTTAAAAACACATGCAGATGATATTTCATGATGATGAAGAACTGCAATGTCACATGAACATGTCTGCGATAGAGATGATCTTTAAAACAAACAGATATGTTTCAGTTTTCATTTGTGTGTCCACTACTGTGAATGAGCTGTGAATGAGATGCGTAGGCTCTGCCCTGGGTGGGGAGCAGCAGCTCATTTGCATTAAAGGAGCCACACACAGAACAGCTAATTTTTCTTCAACCCCAAAATTGCCATTTTCAAAATGGTATATTAAATGATCTGTTAGGAATTTTGCTCTGAAACTTCACAGGCACACTCTGGGGGACACCTGAGACTTATATTACATCTTGTAAAAGGGCATAAAGGTGCCCTTTAAGGGGCCACACTATATTTCTGCTCGTGGACTATGGACCTCTTCCAAGTATGGTGTGGTACTGGTGCACTCCCAGGTCCACATGACAGCTTTCACATCACCAATTTTTCATACAAACCGTTCTGAACTAAACTGCCAGTGTAAAAACTCAATTTATTTATATTCCTAAAATTAGAGAAATCACTGCTTATTCAGAATTTAAAGATCACGTCTCTTAAGCCTAAAGATTAGGCTTAAGAGGCGTGAAACAAGTCTTTGAAAACATCAATGAACTTTGATACATGTCTAGTCTTCATGCTGTGTTATTAATTATTATTCAATAAGTATGGTTTCACTAATAATTAGGGATGAGCGAGTACAGCAGAATCTGTATCTGTTAACCATATGAATTATCTGTATGTGTACTCGGACTGGGCAGGATTTAACCTGGAAGTGGGCGGTTGTCTTGAAATGGGCGTGGCTTTAACCGGTATGTTATTTTTAATCATGCAGTTCATATGGTTTGATCAGAAATTGTTATATTTATTGCTGATTAAAAAAACTATTTACATGACAACATCAGCATTGAGCTTCAGATCAATGGTTTTGATCACGATAACAAACTAACTATATACAGAACAAGTTTTGCAACAATGAATACAACACATGCAGTTGCAATTATGAAGAAAAATGTATTGAACAAGAGTTTTCATCTAAACATAACTTTCTTTTTTTGCATTTAAATTTGTTTATGATCAGTGTGATTTTTATTTTTTATATTTCCACGCCAGGTGTGTGTGTGAGTGAGTAAGAGAGAGAGAGAGAGGGGGCTGGGGATCAAATAGCAGAGTTAAAAAGAAAAAAATCTCAGACAGGCAGAGACACAACGATAGTAGCATTCTACCAAGAACCAGGTCTGAACAAACCCCACGTTTACCAGATCTCTACTGGTTAATAAGTAGGTATTACAAACAAACCGAAATAAAAAACGACCCTGAAGCTGAAGAAACCCTAAACGTTAACGCAGGACTATTCAAATTTACCCTTGAGGGCCAATGCACTGCAGAGTTTAGCTCCAAACCTGATCAAACTCACCTACCTGTGATTTTCTAATGATCCTGAAGACATTGATTAGCATGTTCAGGTGTGTTTGATCAGGGTAGGAGCTAAAATCTGCAGTGCATTGGCCCTGCAGGGTAAGATTTGAACAGCCCTGGATTAACGGAAAAGTCCCGCCAACCGGAGTGACTGAGGGAGAGACAGAGAGTGAAAGAGAGCTGTTCTCTTCTTAGTGTTCTGTGTGTGAGTGAGCAGAGCGGGACACAGCAAATCTGTATGTGTAGGGGAGGGGCGCTGTGACTAGCCTATCACAGAACGCAGACACAGTCAGCTACCCAATGAGGATTTTTATTCAATCCGAGCACAGATATTGACTCGTATAATAATCGTACTCGGCAAAAGTGCTTTATCCATACTGGATACTCGTTTCAGCCGAGTATCCGGCTCAACACTACTAATAATAAACGTATATTTGCATAAAGCATGCATATTTGTCCATACCCATGCTGATTAGAGTATTAAAAACTTAATTTAAACTTAATTTAAGATACATTTACAACTGATAAGTTGCATGTTAACTCATGACAATCATGCGATTTAAATATTTTAATCAATTGACAGCCCTAATATATGTGTGTGTGTGTGTGTGTGTGTGTGTGTGTATATATATAAATACACTCACCTAAAGGGTTATTAGGAACACCTGTTCAATTTCTCATGAATGCAATTATCTAATCAAACAATCTCATGGCAGATGCTTCAATGCATTTAGGGGTGTGGTCCTGAACACCAAACTGAATGTCAGAATGGGAAAGAAAGGTGATTTAAGCAATTGTGAGCGTGGCATGGTTGTTGGTGCCAGACGGGCCGGTCTGAGTATTTTACAATATGCTCAGTTACTGGGATTTCCACGCACAACCAATTCTAGGGTTTACAAAGAATGGTGTGAAAAAGGAAAAACTTTCGGCAGTCCTGTTGGCGAAAATGCCTTGTTGATGCTAGAGGTCAGAGGAGAATGGGCCGAATGATTCAAGCTGATAGAGAAGCAACTTTGACTGAAATAACCACTCGTTACAACCGAGATATGCAGCAAAGCATTTGTGAAGCCACAACACGCACAACCTTGAGGTGGATGGGCTACAACAGCAGAAGACCCCAACGGGTACCGCTCATCTCCACTACAAATAGGAAAAAGTGGCTACAATTTGTACAAGCTCAACAAAATTTGACAGTTAAAGACTGGAAAAATGTTGCCTGGTCTGATGAGTCTCGATTTCTGTTGAGACATTCAGATGGTAGAGTCAGAATTTGGCGTAAACAGAATGAGAACATGGATCCATCATGTCTTGTTACCACTGTGCAGGCTGGTGGTGGTGGTTTAATGGTGTGGGGGATGTTTTCTTGGCACACTTTAGGTCCCTTTAAAATGCCATGGCCTACCTGAGCATTGTTTCTGACCATGTCCATCCCTTTATGACCACCATGTACCCATCCTCAGATGGCTACTTCCAGCAGGATAACGAACCATGTCACAAAGCTCGAATCATTTCAAATTAGTTTCTTGAACATGACAATGAGCTATCCTATCAATATGGGCCAACATTTCTAAAGAATGCTTTCAGCACCTTGTTGAATCAATGCCACCTAGAATTAAGGCAGTTCTGAAGGCGAAAGGGAGTCAAACACAGTATAAATATGGTGTTCCTAATAAAAGTGTGTGTGTGTGTGTATATCATATATATATATATATATATATATATATATATATATATATATATATATATATATATAATTTGGTTTTAAATTACTCCATATAAACTCACCTAAAGGATTATTAGGAACACCATACTAATACTGTGTTTGACCCCCATTTGCCTTCAGAACTGCTTTAATTCTATGTGGCATTGATTCAACAAGCAGTTTTATTCCATATATATGTATATATTAAATACAGTTACACAAATAGTTGAACGGCCAAGTATGGTGGCACAATAAAACAAGGCGCTTTTCTAAGCGGGTTAAAAAGGATAATGTATTGCGGAATAGCACTTTTGAGAGTACTTCGACTCGGCGCAGTAAAAAGTCTCGTCGAGTCAAAGTGCTCTGGAAGGAAAAGATGTGGTAGAAAAAATGTGTACAAGCAATAGGGATAACCACACCCTGGAGAGGATTGTGAAACAAAACTCATTCGAAAATATGGGGGAGATCCACAAAGAGTGGACTGCAGCTGGAGTCAGTACTTCAAGAACCACTACACACAGACGTGTGCAAGACATGGGTTTCAGCTGTCGCATTCCTTGAGTCAAGCCACTCTTGAACAACAGACAGTGTCAGAAGTGTCTCCCCTGGGCTAAAGACAAAAAGGACTGGACTGTTGCTGAGTGGTCCAAAGTTATGTTCTCTGATGAAAGTAAATTTTGGATTTCCTTTGGAAATCAGGGTCCCAGAGTCTGGAGGAAGAGTAGAGCGGCACACATACCACGTTGCTTGAGGTCCAGTGTAAAGTTTCCATAGTCAGTGATGGTTTGGGGTGCCATGTCACCTGCTGGTGTTGGTCCAGTGTGTTTTCCGAGGTCAAAAATCAACGCAGCCGTATGCCAGGAAGTTTTAGAGCACTCCATGCTTCCTGCTGCTGACCAACTTTATGGAGATGCAGATTTCATTTTCCAACAGGACTTGGCACCTGCACACAGTGCCAAAGCAACCAGTACCTGGTTTAAGGACAATGGTATCCGTTCTTAATTGGCAAAATCAGCAAACTTGCCTGATCTTAACCCATAGAAAATGTATGGGGTATTGTGAAGATGAAGACGCAATATGCCAAACCCAACAACATAGAAGAGCTGAAGGCAACTATCAGAACAACCTGGGCTCTCATAACACCTGAGCAGTGCCACAGACTGATCGACTCCATGCCACGCCGCATTGCTGCAGTAATTCAGGCAAAAGGAGCACCAACTAAGTATTGAGTGCTGTACATGTTCATCATTTTCATGTTCATACTTTTTTTAGTTGGCCAAGATTTCTAAAAATCCTTTCTTTGTATTGGTCTAAAGTAATATTATAATTTTCTGAGATACTAAATTGGATTTTCCTTAGTTGTCAGTTACAATCACCAAAATTAAAATAAATAAACATTTGAAATATGTCAGTCTGTGTGTAATGAATGAATATAATATAAAATGTTCACTTTTTGAATGGAATTATTGAAATAAATACATTTATGATATTCTAATTATATGACCAGCACCTGTATAAGCCACGGGCAGGGGGTAAGATGATGTGGACTAGTGGAAACTGCCATCTAGTGGTGGAAACAGATAGTTTCATTTTGTTCATACACCATGTTAAACTCCTTTAAAGCAGCACTAGGTAACTTTTGCTCTCGGGCTCCCCCTACAGTTGGGAAACAGTATTGTCCTCTACTACTGTCGTAAACTGTCATCCTACAACAGGGGATGCACGTGCATTTGTTGACATGACAACCATGATATCCCTGAATACTGCAGGAGGAGTTCACATGCAGGTGTTCTGCTTGCGTCGCGTATGAAATGTCTTCATCCCAGGTACAGTGGCATATGTTTCAGCATGTCATATGAATATAATTTCATGTTTTTTTTTTTCTCAAACACCAAATGATCGCGATGCTCACGTTTACAAGCCAGCGTCATTATAGTAGCCTAGTCTACTGGTTACCGTTATTGGTTACCGTTTTACAGAATCTATATGATACTTCAATTCATGTTTGAGTGGTAGGTAATAACCATATATAGTCAGTATTATAATATCAAGCTACCATAGATGAATCTGCAAATTTGAAAAAATCTTTTTGCATTATAGCTTGAGGCAAGACAAATAAACAAATATCACAGACATGTTAGGTATCCTAAAATATGATTTTGAGCGCATGACAGCCAAGTTAGCATCGGTCGGGCACCCCTCCTCCTTCAACTCACACCAACAAGCAAACGCTGGCCCAATGTTCAGCCTCGTCCTGACTTTAATACGATCACTTTCTCATTTCCTCTTTTTGCATTCCTCCGACAAAACCTTTGCTTTCTTCTTTTTTTGTGCTGCCTCGGCCATGACTATAGCATTCGCAAAAACAAAGGATAGCTGGACTCGCACGTCCGATTTTAAGGAAGTGGGGGTCATGGTGGAAGTGACGTATATGCTGTAAAGCAGTTGAATTTTGTAATTCTTTTTTTTCTCGGGTTACTACCCGAAACCCGAAGTTTAAAAGTATGATTAAAAATGATACAGACCCCGTCAGGCTATGGCAGACGTGTCATTCAACCTATTGTAAGTCGATGTATCATCACAAGAGTCTTGAAAATATATTATTAAGGTTGAAAAGTTACCTAGTGCTGCTTTAATTTAGAGGATGTGCTGCTGAAGTTTGACTTCACAAAATTAAATTGCAATTCGAATCGCAATATCTGTCAGAAAATATCTGTTTTGTGCCATTAAACTTGGGTTGACTTGTTTTTGTCTCTTTTAGATCTGATGACATTGAAAGTTGAAAGTCAAGAACTAAATAACATGGAAGAGAAAGATCAGTATGTAAAACATGATTTCATAACTGGAGAAAAAAACTTTATTTGCTCACAGACTGAGAATATTTCCTCACAAAAAATCACTCAAAAGCCAGGAAAGAGTTTAATTGATGAACAACACCTGAAAGTCCACAGGATAATTCACACTGGAGAGAAGCCTTTCACCTGCCAACAGTGTGGAAAGAGTTTCACTCATAAAGGAAGCTTTGAGAAACACATTCAAATTCACACTGGAGAGAAGCCTCACACCTGCCAACAGTGTGGAAAGAGTTTCAATCATAAAGGAAGCTTTGAGAAACACATGAGTGTTCACACTGCAGTGAAGCCTTATACCTGTCCACAATGTGGAACAAGCTTCAATCATAAAAGAAGCTTTGAGCGACACATGAGAGTTCACACTGGAGAAAAGCCTTACACCTGCCAACAATGTGGAAAGAGTTTCAATCATAAAGAGAGTCTTAAAGGACATTTGAGTGTTCACACTGGAGAGAAGCCTTACACCTGCCCACAGTGTGGAAAGAGTTTCAATCATAAAAAGAGCTTTGAACGACACATGAGAGTTCACACTGGAGAGAAGCCTCACACCTGCCAACAGTGTGGAAATAGTTTCACTCAAAAAGTAAATCTTGAGAAACACATGAGAATTCACACTGGAGAGAAGCCTTACACCTGCCAACAGTGTGGAAAGAGTTTCACTCGAAAAGGAACCCTTCAGGAACATATTAGAATTCACACTGGAGAGAAGCCGTTAACATGCCAACAGTGTGGAAAGCGTTTCACTCGAAAAGGGACCCTTGAGGAACACATGAGAGTTCACACTGGAGAAAAGCCTTACACCTGTCTACAGTGTGGAATGAGTTTCAATCATAAAAGAAGCTTTGAGCGACACATGAGAGTTCACAGTGGAGAGAAGCCTTACACATGCCAACAGTGTGGAAAGAGTTTCAATCATAAAGAGAGTCTTAAAGGACACTTGAATGTTCACACTGGAGAGAAGCCGTTAACATGCCAACAGTGTGGAAAGCGTTTCACTCGAAAAGGGACCCTTGAGGAACACATGAGAGTTCACACTGGAGAAAAGCCTTACACCTGCCCACAGTGTGGAATGAGTTTCAATCATAAAAGAAGCTTTGAGCGACACATGAGAGTTCACACTGGAGAGAAGCCTTATTCCTGTCAAGAGGTAATGACCCTTTACTGCTCCAAGAGGACTGTGCACCAGTGCACAAAGCAAGATCCATAAATACATGGATGAGTGAGTTTTGTGTGGAGGAACTTGACTGGCCTGCAAAGAGTATCTGACATGTTCATTCTTATTTGGCAATAGCCACTTCTGTTTGCATCCTTCATCTCTTTAAAGTTTGCCTTAATGCCTTTACTTTTCCTTTGACATGTAAATATGAAAGTCAATGTGGCAATGTCTGACTGTTTGCATTTCTATGGTTTCAAATATTGGGCAGTTGTGTAGACATCCTCTAATATCATAATAATATGTCTTGGTAAGATGATATTTAAATACCTAGTTTTATGATGTAATCTCTATCTTTTTTTATTGTGGGGTGGCAAAAGGAGCTCAGTGATATAGGCCTAATGATGACTGAGAGATACAAACAAATAAACACTTCTCTATATCCTGTTGTGTCTGATACATAATATATACAATATTGATTGATACCAATAAAATACACATTTTCAAAAGGTGGAGCATTTGCTCCAGACCCCATAGAGGGCCTTATAACCACTGGAAAAGTTACGGAACCCAGAAAAGTAATAAAAAAGTTAAATTCTCACTCAAAAACTACGCAAGAAATGCCGTAAATATTGCCACAGAATCTGAGAAAAGTCAACACAAAATCAATAATTTTAGGCCGTAAAAATCTAAACAATAATATAATAACTAAATTGAGGCTTTAATCTCCCCTTAGGCAGCCTAGACTAAGATTCCCTGTCCTTACCACGGATTCTGCTCCATATCAACCATAACAGCCATGAAATGGCTGTCTGCTTGATTGCATGGAGGGTAAGATCTGTGGCCCAGTACAGTTCTTGAATCGCATCTGGCCCGCATCCCTTGTCATGATCCTATTATCTTAGCAGGTCAGCCTGATGTGCCTTGAAAAGCCCTGTTGAACAGGGACACACTAGCCTAACCTGCTTCTGGCATACACTTTTCTTACTATGTTAGTCAATCTCCACAGCTTAGTGGGCAAGCTATGTTTCCTCCACTACGACACTGGTGAGGAATTTAGCAAACTCTTTTATCCAAAGAGACTTATAATGAGGATAGCAATAGAAGCATCAGACAAACAAAGGGCAACGACATGCAAGTGTAAGCCGCGTTTCCACTGCAGGAACTTTCCCCAGGAACTAGGGACTTTGGGATGGTACTCGGTGTGATTCAAACCACAGGGACCAGTGTCTAAAATAAATTCTGGGTAAATATTTTTTACCTCGGCTTCTCGAATTGAGATAAGCAGGTCGTTCCACCAGGCCGTTCACATGCAGAACGCAAGTTTCTGGAGGGTGTGTAAGTCTGAACAAGCGAGTTTAGTGCAGAGCGGGTGGTTTGCTTTGCAGGCGAGCACCAGTGCCTTGAATTTGATGTGACCAGCTATTGGCAGCCTGTGCAATCTGATGAAGAGAAGCGTAACATGCGCTCTCTTTGGCTTGTTGAAGACCACTCTCGCTGCTGCATTCTGGATCAGTTGCAAGGGTTTGATGGTGCATGCCAGAAGGCCTACTAAAAGAGCATTACAGTAGTCCAGTCTGGAGAGAACAAGAGCTTGGACCAGGAGTTGAGTGGCCTGCTCTGATAGGAAGGATCCAATCTGCTGGACCGGGCTGTTGCATTAATGTGGTCAGTGAAGTTTAACTGGTCTTTAATCACAACTCTGAGGTTCCTGGCCTTCCTGGAAGGACTTATGTTTGAAGAACCTAGCTAAATACTAGAAAAAAAAATAGTTTCTACTCAATTGTGCTCTTACCTACAAGAAACTTACACTGGTATTCAGGGACAGGCATTAAAGTGGTTTAGATCATATCTAACAGAACGTTACCAATTCGTCTATTTAAACAGGGAAAAATCTTTGATAACATTGGTAAATTATGGAGTGCCCAAAGGATCTGTGTTAGGCCCTCTGTTATTCTCAATATATATGCTGCCACTTGGTAATTTTATAAGAAAACATGGAATTAGTGACCAGAGGAAATCTCTAAATTATCCAAGCTGTCAGAGTGTGTTAAAGATATAAAATATTGGATGAGCTGTAATTTTCTCCTATTCAATTCAGATAAGACTGAGGTATTACTTATTGGACCAAAAACCTGTACACAAAATCTATTAGCATATCATTTGCACTTGTATGTTATTTCGTCCTCTACAGTTAAAGACCTGGGTGTTATATTAGACAGCAACTTATCTTTTGCAAATCATATATTCAAATGTTACCAAAACATCTTTCACCTCAGAAACATCGCTAAGCTACGTAACATGTTATTTATTTCTGATGCAGAAAAGTTAGTTCATGATCTCTAGACTAGATTACTGTAATGCATTACTAGCTGGCTCACCTGCATCCTTAATAAACAAGCTACAGTTAGTCCAAAATGTAGGTTAAGATAATATGATCATATAACACCAATTTGATCATCTCTACACTGGTTACCTATTAAGTTCCGTATCAATTATAAAGTATTGCTACTGACCTATAAGGCCCTAAACGGTTTAGCTCCTGTGTATTTAAATGATCTCCTATCACCTTATAACCCATCACGATCTTTACTAAACTCTGGGCTTCTGGTAGAACCTAGGATATCTAAGTCCACTAAAGGAGGGAGAGCGTTTTCATATTTGGCACCTAAACTATGGAACAGCCTTTCTGATGATGTCCAGGGCTCAGACTCGCTCTCACAGTTTAAATATAGATTAAAGACGCATCTTGTTAGCCAAGCATTCGTATAATGCATCTCATAACATTGTACTCCAGATATATCTGTGCACATGATTGTCCTTGCTTAATGCTTTGAGCAGCAGCTACGCTAATTATTTTCCTGTTCTGTTTTATCTCGGGATACCCATCCTGAGGTAACTAGAGAGTCCGTCAACTCCAGCCTGGATCAAGCCTCTCATAAAGACTTCAGATGACCATCAACTGTGAAGAGACGACTCCACTCCTGCGAGGACTTCAGATGATTCAGCTCTACATCAACACGCACCCATGCTCAATTCATTATCTACCCTAATCATTAACAACATGTATTCTTATTCACTTTTTTATGCTTACATTAATTATATTGATTAATAATACATTGTTAGCCAATCTGTGTGCTTTATGTACATTTCTGATGTACGTAATGTGGACAAATCACTTTAAATTGTAATGTAGACGCATGCATTTTCTGTGAAGCTGCTTTGAAACGATATGTATTGTGAAACGTGCTAGAAATAAATGTGAATTGAATTGAACAATAAACACAAATACTGTGCCTGTAGATGTGAGTCTATGGAAAAATAAGTAATAAGAAGTAATTCATTCAGACACACAAAAAATGAAATGACTGCATTGTGTTTTTGCTTTATTTTTTATTTTTTAACTCACAATGTGAACTGTATTATTAACTTATCATTGTGTTATTAAATGTATCACCACAATACATTCGACTCTGAATTTTGTCATCTTTTTAATATATTTTTTTCTAGGTAAATTTCTATGCACTTTAGTGGTTTTAGACAACAGTTTGTGAATGGGACTTTTCATTTTGGTATCAAAGTGTGTTGTCATAAGGCTGCGCCGTGCTCCTGCATCTGTTGTAATTCAGCTGAAGAAAGGTTTGTGTTTTAAGCGTCTAAAGTGTTTAAAGCAGTAAAACAGTTTAAAGTGTAGGAAAAATAATTATGTATTATTAAATGTAACATTACATTCCTTTATCTAACATTTTTCAGCGTTGTGTGAGTAAAGTAACATAATAAACTCATGAGTAACAGAAGGAGCGTCTCTCTATCGTGAATCAGTCCAAACTTGAATTAGGTCCGTTTTTCAAAATGAAGAACGAGAACTTGTGACTTGCGTTCTTGGTAGTTTAGACTTGCCAAGTTTGATTCAGGAAAACGAACTCCAGAGAACACAAGTCCGGTGTTTCTGCTAATGGAACAGCAGCGTTCTTGATCGTCATTCAGCTCCTCTCACTCCTGTATGTTTTAGACTACAATAAAATGAAATATATGTCATAAAACAGCACTCTGCCTCTTTTAATTTTCATTAAGAAAATATTATAGCCACACAACTGTGGTTCAGGCAAAGCATACCTCGATAATGTATATTTATAACAAAACAAAATATAAAACCCAACCTTTTCGTTTACATTTAATTTTTTTTAACTTTAATATGTGGTTCAGACAATAAGTGTGTGTGTGTGTGTGATTTTAGATGATTTATATATATGATTATCACTGTAATAAAATTAAATATGACAAAACCCAGCCCAGTCTGTTTATGTGTGATCAATAATAGCCATTATAAAAGTAAGTAAAAGGTATAAGTAGCTATACAAGGAATAAAGCAAACAATTCAGTCAAACAAAGTAGAGCTGTACCAGAAAATTCAAATATTCGTTCGGTGGGTTTGTATTCAATTTTCAAAATTGGGATTTGAATATTGGTTTTCTCTCTCTCTCTCCCTTCTGCACTCCTGGCATCCCCCTCGAAATGGTTCTCATTTGTGCTTGATTATTTTTATACTATAAAATCTAGCAAAATACAATACTCAATACAATATACCTTTTTTTTTTCAAAAATGTTCTTATAGCCTAGCCAACAGTTGAATTGGAATCAAACCTAGTTATACTTAAAGGGTTAGTTCACCCAAAAATGAAATTTATGTCATTAATAAATAAAGGACCAATTTTCAATGCTTCAAGAGATTCTAACTAACCCACTGATGTCGCATATGGACTACTTTGATGATGTTTTTATTACCTTTCTTGAAAGGGACAGTATACATTCAATGGAGGACCAGAAAGCTCTCGGACTAAATCTAAAATATCTTAAACTGTGTTCCGGAGATGAACGGAGGTCTTACAGGAGTGGAACGACATTAGGGTGAGTCATTAATGACACATTTCATTGTTGGGTGAACTAACCCTTTAATAAATGTTTTTCATTTTGGGTTTGGCTGCGTTGGTTTGACATTGGGTAAAACAGAATAATAGAATCGAAATGTATTTCACCTGTTTGATTTAGCGCCAATTCGGCTGTGGGTTGCTTGAATGGTGGGTTCATTTGCCTATTATTATTATTATTATTAAATGAAAAACACAAAAACAAAACAGTACAATGACAGACTCCCTTAAATAAGTGCTTTTACATTTCCCTTTGAAACCAAATCTTCTGCGATCATCTTGTCATTCAGCTTCTCACTCTCGTGATGAATGAAATCTGACTCTCGTTTGGCATGTTCAGTTTTTATTCCTCTAACTGAACTAAATCAGTTTTTACTACTGGGCGACGGGCGTGATGCCGTGGTGGGCAAGTGATGTAAATGGTGTTATGCCTAAACACACAGCAAGCCTATTATCCATTATTATCAATCTAAATGAATCTACTGCAAAATACAGCTTGTTACTGGGACGTAGCAGACCTGTGTGTTTTGTTTCACTAGTGCAGTGTCTGTTCTCGGAGCATAAGCCCTGCCCGTGTGAGGCGCGTCGCTTCTCCAGATTCCTGCCTTTATTTGAGAGAAGAATATGTTCAGCCCCCTCCCTCCAAAGCTTCCAATATTTGCTGTTGATTACTACCAAAGCTTCGAAGCTCAAAAAATTGTATTTGGACCAGCCCTAAATCAAAGTCAGTGTGAGTAGACTACAACGGTAAAGTTAAATAGCCTAAAAAATTAAGTTATGAAACATCACTGCCCTCAGCCAAAACAATTTGTCAGCGAACAAATGATAGATTCATAAAGACCAAAGATCAGCCGTTAGATCAACACAAGACGAATTATATCTCATGCTTAACCACTACATAGACATCAGTGGCAGACGTCAGAAGGTTATAAATAAACCACTGATTTGGGCTTAAAAAAAACAGATTCTCGCCTGAAAAAATCTTAAAACTACATTTTGTTACACATTAACAGTAGTATTTTTAAATTACGTGTTTCTCAACCGCTGTTGACGCTTGCTGATCGGTGCGAAATGCATTCTGGGATACCGGTCTGTCTGAAGTCCACAAAAGTCACCTATCGCTGCATCCTCGATAAAAGGAGACACCCCTCACTGCAGCCTGTAGCACGATGACATACCTGGATCAGATCCAATACGTACTGGATGGTGGTTCGTTATGGCGACGTCATACCGATCTAGTAATACAGTCTATGGTTATAATGTATGCATAGATGTGTATGCACTGGTCTTAAGTGACATGGTCAATATTGTATATAGATGATGTTCTAACTAGGGGATGCACCGAATATTCAGCCACCGAAAATTTTCGGCTGAAAATGGCCCAAAATACTTTTATCACCGAAACAATACGGCCGAAAAATTGTTTTATGATGACGCAAACAGAAACCGTGACCTGCATGTGGTTCATCTCACATCTGATGACGGTGATGGTGTAGAGCCAGAAGACGTGAATGAGAACTCCCGTGCGCTGAGAGATTTGTCTCTGTGCACTCATCCGAAAGCGCGCAAATATTGAGTTATCTTTCAAGTCTTGCACTTAAACAGACAAACTCACACAAAAAGTATGTCAACATGTCCATCTTGATGAGTATACTAGCAGACATAGTCTATATGTGCCTTAAGTGAACTGTTTACAGCCGAGAAAGATGACGCATATCCCTGCATTAGGTCTTAAACGGGCAGTAGCCTTTACTGCTGTCTGTTTAATCTCAAATAAAAGATAAGGACATCACTCATTGCTCTTGATTGAATAGCTTTTGTAAGTTTAAAAAGCATTAATCTTTTGATTTCTTCATTAAATTTCTGTACCTTTCTGCAGGCAAGTAGGCCTATACAATAGTATAAAATTAATTCGAATTTTATTTTATACTGTGCATTGTTGCAATGTGCTAAATAAATATTTGCATAATTTGCAATTAATTTATTATTTGAAACTTTAATATTAATTTATGCAATTGCAATGCCTTGATTTTTTGTAAAGTTCATAGTCATAGTCACACAGTCATAGCCATAAATGCAATGGTACTAATAATTGGCATCATTTATTTTGACGTCGGTTTTCGGCTTTCGCCCTTGGTTTCCTCTTTTTCGGTTTCGGCCAAGAATTTTAATTTCGGTGCATCCCTAGTTCTAACCTGTGTAGTAGTAGTAGTAGTAGTACTGATAAATAGTAATAAGTAATTATTGATGAATAATTCATCGTGATGCTGAAGTTATCTTAGTTTCTCTCTACATACATGCAAAACAGTTAAAATTGTAACATATTCTGGTCATATTTGCTGTTGAGTGGAAGCAAAAATAAGTCAAATTGTCTGTAATTTTAATCCTCAAGGTACAATACAACAAGATCTGTAAACAACTTAAAATACCAGTACACAATTCAAGGGAAACCGCAAAACGTGTGTCCTGGTTTCGTGAGCATGTTATTAATAATTATTTTTGAGAGAGCGGTTTGAGTATTTATCTATGCGCAGTTCACCAAAACTCTCAACTGCGCATGCGCATGTGACGTCATCAAAATGTGAATGAAACCACAGCGCATGCGCGTCTAGTACGTGTTGGACCTGATCCAGTACGTCATCGTGCTACAGACTGCAGCGACGACTTCATGATAAAAGTGGCGGATCAAGAACACATCCGGGGATTTGAACTGTACTTGTCTAAATGTGAACTTTGAATTTGAACAGTTCTTGGGCAGCAACTGATGACATTTCACAGAACAGACAAGAACTCAAATAGCCTCAGTCTCTGACAAGTGACGAGAGAACCGGAGCTTTCGACTCTCTGAGTCAATTGAGTTAATTGATTCACAACATGATTCAGTGATTCAAAGTGCTGCATTTCTATAGCTTAACTGCCTAATATATTAATGTCTGTATAATTTGCATTATTTTATTAGTTGTGTTAGAACTACTGAACTAGAGCCTAATAAAACACACTTGGAGATTTAGTGTGGATTAGGGATGTGACAGTGAGGAAATTTTCCCATCGGTTACTCGATGTGTGACAACACCGGTAATACCGGAGTCACCGACTGGGCTTTTAAATCACTAATTCTATATAACCAGACGTAAAGCACACGGCCGCATGGGCATTAATAACGGAGCGGAGCAAAGTGAGTGGTTTCATTGAATTCAATTGAAAGTTAAGCTTCCATATGCATAAACTAAAAATGCGCCAGTGCACACACCGTGAATGACAGTTCGTCTTTAAATGCGGGCTCTGTGAGGCTGTGAATGGATGATGGTGCAGCCCTAAATGCACGCTCTGTGCGGCCGCACACATTTTAGTTTCGGATAAGCGCCACTTCGGGAGCAGGTTGTTTGAATATAAATATATTTAATTATAATTATTTGCATATTATTTAATTTTATATATTCATGTGATATGTATATTCATGTCATTGTTATCCTATGGACTACACTATTATTACCAAGAAGGACATTCATTTATTGAGGAAAGGAAAATTTGCCAGGGATGTGCAGTTTATTCAAAGAAAGAGCTTTATTAGAACAAACACAAACACACAATCAAATACAAAACGTATGAGATCTGCCCACACAAATGGGAAGCTCATGAGAAGCCCAAAATCCTACAGCACCATGAAGTCACTGTTTTCCGCTTCGGAGCTGTCGGTAACTAGCGGCATTCTGTCTGAATTCTGTCCATTTTTCAGACGTCTGTGGTGCGTTGCCCTGTACTTTGGAATCACCTCTAATCTCGACTGCAGCGTGGCACAGAGCTCGGTGAGCTCCTGGCTGCGAAAGGATGGAGGTCGCACAATCCATCCAGACACCCCGCCAACGATGCCGTCTTCCTCATCAGACATCAGGTCTATGGTAGCGCACTTCCAAAGGCCCACCTCATCCTCAGTCTTGCTTCTAGCAGCTGTAAAAACAACTAATAAAGACAATTAGTATTGCGCAATGCACAATCACATATGGGCTCAACACATCTATTAATGCACCTGAAAAAGTCACATTGACCAAAACTGATCTAATCTAATAAATATTACCCTCTTTCTTCTCGATCGACTCCGAGCTGAACTCTTCACAGCTTCTGCCTGCGATGCAAGATCTGGATGTTTGTACCTGAACGTCCTTCGTACTGTCTGGTAATATGTCTTACATGCAGCTGGAAAACAATTAAATGAGAGTGATATGAATAAAATCATAAAAGAACTTAAACAATAAAGGAGAAAATAGTAAAAGCTACTTACACACAATGTCATCATTATCAGCATCATTTAAATCTGGACTTGCAGACATAGCGCCGAGCAAATATGAGGTCACGGCCTCGTTATGAGGCGAGGTTAGTCTGTGAAAACAAAATGTTTGGTTAAAATCGGTATATATTAACGGATCTATTTCCTTATGAAGGAGAATGAAAGCATATTATTTGAATCTTACCCTGCTCTGATTCGTAGCGCCTACAATTTGTCTCAGAGTTGTGAAGACGGTGTACTGCTTCCTGTAAATTACATGACCAAAAAAAAAAAAAAACACTTTTATAAAGCAACTTACAACCGTTCTTTTACAAGGCTAATTTAAGCTTGTGCTACATAAAAAGCTTTGCTTTTAGGTTACTTTTAGCTTAGATAGGAGTCTTACCGCAATCTTAGGATTGTGCATCCGTCTTCTCTTCTTAGAGTTAGCATCTTCCACACAGTTTTACGACTCCAAAGTAAACAACCTATCTTCTATGGACAGCAACCTGGAGTTTACTGAAGTGAACTGCTCTTTACATCGGCAGCAAACTGTGTAAGCTGACGAGACAGCCCACTGATAGCATTCAGCAGTTTCTTCTTGCCGGTCTGCGGACTGGCTGAAAGGGGTTGATCGCGTCCAGACGGCTGCATCATATAGTATGCAAGCAGCAGGTATGAGCTTTGTTTTATGAAGTTTATTGTTGTGAAAATGCATTGAACAGGGTATTTTGAGTGCCTTGCATGTTAGCCCTGGATGTTTGAATGTTTAATGTTTAAAAACTTTTATATTGTACCAGACAACTGCAAGGTATGTGCTTTGTTTTTTGAAGTTTATTGTTATTCAGGGTCATTATACAGGGTATCTTGAGTGCCCTGTCCAAAATTTAATGTGAAGCCCTGTTAAAGAAAAAATAATCAAATGTATACATTGCAGCACTTTTATGGTCTGATTATTGGGATGGTAACACTAATAGATGGTAACTGTTGTGACTATAGCATAAATCATAGCGGTTTATGTAAATACTCAACATTAATTTATTTAAAATTTAGCTTGAACGTTTAAGTGTTGACCAGGTCAACAAGTTAACTTTGAACACCGACTTTGGTGTTCTGATCATCTATTGTGGTGTTAAAATTTCACACTTTGAGAGTTTGTTAGTTAACACTGTCAGAGTGTTAATAATGTAGAGTGTTAATAAACTCTTTCAAAAGTGTTAATTTAACACTTTACCAGTGGTTCCCATATATACTCTGGGTGAGTGTTAATTTTAACTGAGGGAGTTAAATTCACTCTTTAAAATTTGCAGTGTAGTTGGACGCTTGAACATTTTGAAAAAATAATATGTAGGCTAGGCCCTTTGTAGCATCAATGTGTCACCCTATGCCAGGTGGCCTGCAAATGCAAAAAAAAAAGTTTCCATTGCAGTTTTGCGAAAATGTCCTTTTTCGAATTGCCTGAAAAACCACCTCATTTGAGCGTAAAAACTTTTTTGCGATATATGTGAGTTATTGCGAAATTGATGCATTTCCATTAAGCGTATTTTTCAATTTTCAATTTCAATTTGCGCTATTTGAAGAGTAATGGAAACGCGGCTACTGTTGGCAGGGGAAAACGCTCTCTCCAGTGTGAATTCTCATGTGCCGGTTAAGTATTCTTTTTCCACTGAAACTCTTTCCACACTGTTGGCAGGTGTAAGACTTCTCTCCAGTGTGAATTCTCATGTGGCCTTCAAGGCTTTCTTTTCGAGTGAAACTTTTTCCACACTGTTGGCAGGTGAATGGGCTCTCTCCAGAATGAATTTTCATGTGGACTTTAAGGTTTCCTTTTCCACTGAAACTCCTTCCACACTGTTGGCAGGGGAAAAGGCTCTCTCCAGTGTGAATTCTCATGTGGACTATAAGGCTTCCTTGTTGACTGAATCTCTTTCCACACTGTTGGCAGATGTAAGGCTTCTCTCCAGTGTGAATTCTCATGTGACTGTCAATGTTTCCTTTGAGTGAAACTCTTTCCACACTGTTGGCAGGTGTAAGGCTTCTCTCCAGTGTGAATTCTCATGTGGATTTTAAGGTTTCCTTTAAGTCTACAACTCTTTCCACACTGTGGGCAGGTGAAATAACTTTTTGTTTCTGTCTCTTGAGCTCTTTTTTGTGAGGAAGCCTGTGTCAATCTTTCTCCAATCATGAAATCATGGTGTTTATCATAATGGTCTTTCTCTTCTCTTTCAATGAGGTCATGAAGACTCACCGCTTTCAATGCCATCAGATCTAGGGCAAAAACAGACAAAACAATTTAGACATTTAAAGCACCAAAAAATGTGTATGTTATATATCACACCATGCCCTATCCTATCCTATGGATCAGGGTGGGCAGCTTTGGTCCTGGAGGGTTTCATCCTAATCAAAGTCACCTGCCTGTAATTTTCAAGAAGTCCTGAAGTCGTAGGGTGAAATTTTGGGGTTGGGTTAAATTTTGCAGGTGTTTGATCAAGGTTGGAGCTAAATTGTGCAGAATAGTGTCCTCCAGGACCAGAGTTGTCTGTCACGTCTACAGTTATTATACTCAATATGCGGTGGTTTTCAAACTTTTGTATTTTATACTATATTTTACTGTTTTTATAAAGTGATGAAAATGTCCTGGTTTTTATTATTTTCCATTGGTCCATTAAATTGACCGGCACTAGAGAATCATTTGCAGTGCCACCGCTCCCGGTGCACCAAGTGCTAATGGGGCACCAAATTAAGACACATAGAATTAGTCAAATGTTTTACATTATTCGTTTCAGGGTTTGTAGAGTGAAATTTAAGCACTTTCCAAGGACTTTTAAATGCTTCACAATTTTCCCAGCACTTTTCCCACCTATATTATCCATTTTAAATATATACATTGTTTTAATGTGATGACCAAACACATTATTTGTTCATCTGTCAAATATTGGCCCAATTTGTGAGAACTAAAAGTTTCCAGAGGAGGACAGTTAAATAGGAAAATGTTGTCTTTATTTTGTCACTTATCTAGCAGTAGGCTAGATGGAGCCGCTTACCTCCAGTCTTTGTGCTAAGCTAGGCTAGCGGTGGGTGTATCAGACAGGGATATGGCATGCACAGAGATGAGAATGGTATGTATGGACTATCTAACTCTGGGGGACACGATGCATAAGGTAAAGTCCCAAAGGTTGGTGTGTTCCTTTAATCCTACCTCATCAACCCTAACAACTGACAACTTTGCCACATTCTTCATAATTAAAACAACAACCATCAGCGCCCAATTTTCCACAGCACAAATCAACACGCACATCTTAACAGCTAACACACAGGAGTGATGAGATAATTAGCAGATTATCATCCCTCAATGGCTGGTTGTCTAAGTGGTGTCCTTCTCTCTAGTAATTTGGCATATAGTCTTAGAGCTAAACCTTGACTCACTAGGGCCCAGGTCAGGAAGCAGATGGACTGGCTTACCCGACCGCCTGCTAGCTGCCTCCCGTTACAGAAGTCAGGTAAATACCAACACATAGACACTCTTTTACCTAGATATTATCACATAGAGACTGTGTCTGTTCCGCGAATTAGTAATTACAAAAAAACATCAAAACCATTCAACGGTAATAATTTAATTGATATCCAACAAATAAAAAGTAGATATAATAAGGATAATCAATTGTTAATGATATCATTACAGATAATAATCTAGATGTGCTGTGTTTGACAGAAACCTGGGTAAAACCTGACGACAACATTAATTTAAATGAGTCCACCCCACAAGATTATTGTTATAAACACAAGCTGTGTCTGAAGGTAAAGGGGGAGAGGTTGCTCTAATTTATAATGATATCTTCAGTATTACTCAGAAGTCTAGTTTCAAATATAATTCCTCTGAAGTTTTGGTGCTTTATGTAACGTTATGTAGAGCAAATGATAAATCCCGTGTAACACTTGTGTTAGCTACTGTATAAAGGCCACCAGGGCACAAAACAGACTTTATCAAAGAATTTGCTGATTTTCTATCAGAGTTAGTTCTGACCGTAGATAAATTACTAATTGTTGGTGATTTTAATATCCATGTAGACAACGAAAAAGACACAATGGGATTGGCATTTAAAGACATTCTAAACTCTATTGGAGTTAGGCAACACGTGTCAGGACCTACTCATCGCCATAATCATACTTTAGACCTAATATTGTCACATGGGATAAATGTTGATACTGTTGAAATTCTGCAGCAGAGTAAAGCATCTTGCAGTTCTAGCATCTGTAAAACTGCATTCTACCATCTTAAAAATATATCTAAATTACGGCACATGCTCTCAATGCAAAATGCTGAACAGTTAGTACATGCGTTCATGAGCTCAAGGCTAGATTATTGTAATGCTCTACTGGGTGGTTGCCCTGCTCACTTAATAAACAAACTCCAGCTGGTCCAAACAGCAGCTCGAGTTCTTACTAGAAGCAGGAAGTTTGAACACATTAGCTCGGTTCTGTCAACACTGCACTGGCTCCCTATTAAACATTGCATACATTTTAAAATCTTGCTTATTACTCACAAAGCACTAAATGTTTTAGCTCCCCAGTACTTGAGTGAGCTCTTAACACATTATACTCCATCACGTCTACTGTGGTCTCTAAACCCTGACCAGCTGATAATACCTAGAATATCAAAATCAACTGCAGGTGGTCGATCCTTTTCCTATTTAGCACCTAAACTCTGGAACAGTCTTCCTAGCATTGTTCGGGAAGCAGACACTCTGTCAGTTTAGATCTAGGCAAGGCAAGTTTATTTATATAGCACATTTCATACACGATGGCAATTCAAAGTGCTTTACATAGAAAATGAAATTAAAACAGTGATAAGAAATAAGAATAACACGTTGTAATGAGGTTCGTTGGTGGAAGGAAGAAGACAGGGTCGGCTTGACTGGGACTTACACACTTTTATTTTTTCTCACGCACACACAGACGCTCTCTGGCGTATACACTCAAAATCCACGATATGGGTCGCCCCGTTTCACACCGGCACACCTTAGTGGCTCGTACACTCAAGTTCCACGATATGGGTCGCCCCGTTCAGTTCTCAGCAATAGCAGCTTCTCTTGATCACTCTCAGCAGCGTGCGTGTAGTCCCAGTCCAATTCTCTCTCTCACTCTCTCTGCAGCGGCTTATAAGCGCTCTCTCCACGCCAATTACTGTAATCAGAGACAGGTGTTATCATCTGCTTGACCTACTTACCGACCGCTCTGCTCTGCTCTCTTTCTCCCGCTGCAGCTTTGCGGAACCACGCCCCCTCCGCCACATACCCCACCGCCCGACTCAGGCCGGGACCCATCCGGCCTGCAGCCTCCCCACTCCTCCGGAGAGGAAGTCAGCCGCCGCCATCTGAGCACCCGGCCTGTGGACCACCTTGAACTTAAATGGCTGTAAAGCTAGATACCAACGGGTGATCCGCGCGTTGGTATCCTTCATGCGGTGGAGCCACTGCAAGGCGTGATCCGAACAGAGGTGAACTCCCGCCCCAGGAGGTAATAGCGAAGGGTGAGGACGGCCCACCTGATGGCCAAACACTCCTTCTCTATGGTGCTGTACATCGTCTCTCTCTTAGAGAGCTTTCGACTGATGTACAGCACCGGCCGCCTCACCCTCCACCTCCTGGGCCAGGACTGCGCCCAACCCCCTGTCCGAGGCGTCCGTCTGCAGCAAGAATGGGAGAGAAAAGTTAGGAGCCTGTAAGAGCGGTCCACCACACAGGGCAGCCTTTAACTGGGTAAAGCCTGCTGGCACTGCTCCGTCCACCGAACTGTATCTAGTTCTTCCTTTTAGTTAGATCAGTCAGCGGGCTGGCGAGGTCCGAATAATTAGGTACAAACCTCCTATAATATCCCGCCAGCCCCAGGAACTGTCTAACCTCCTTTTTGGTCTTGGGTCTTGGGCAGGCCGCAACCGCTGCAGTCTTATTAATTTGGGGACGCACCTGCCCATGACCCAAGTGGAAGCCCAGATATCTTACTTCCACCCGCCCAATTGCACACTTCTTCAGGTTGGCGTGAGCCCGCCCTTCTCAGCGACCTGAGGACTGCTGTAAATGCTGCATATGGCGCTGCCAGTCCCCACTATAAATGATGATATCATCGAGATAAGCAGCGGCATATGCAGCATGCGGCCGAAGGATTCGGTCCATCAGGCGCTGAAAAGTCGCGGGTGCCCGAACAGCCGAAAGAAGCGTAATTGGTGCAATCCAAGCGGCGTGGTGAAAGCGGTTTTCTCTTTGGTTACTGGAGACAAGGGGATCTGCCAGTAACCCTTTGTCAAGTCCAGTGTCGAATAAAAACGAGCAGTACCCAGCCGATCAAGCAATTCGTCAATCCGTGGCATGGGATATGCATACAATTTCGACACCGCGTTGACTTTTCTGTAATCCACGCAGAACCGACCGAGCTGTCAGGCTTTGGTACCAAAACGGTCGGGCTCGCCCAGTCACTGTTGGATTCTTCTATTACCCCCATCTCTAACATTGCCTCTAATTCGGCCTGAACCACTTCTTTCTTGTGTTCAGGCAACCTATATGGTCGGCTGCGTACAACGACGCCCGGCTCGGTCTCAACGTGGTGTTGGATGAGGTCTGTCCGACCCGGTAGGGGCGAGAACACGTCGGCGAACTCCGCCTGTAATTGTTTGAGGTCTATGAGCTGGGAGGGTGAGGTGATCTCCCGGGACCAGAGCGGGAGATTGTACCTTTTGAACCGCCTCTGGTCCGAGATCATCCTCTCCACTCACTACCGTCGCCAGCATCACAGCCTCGGCCTCAACCTCAACCCATTTTTAATAAATTGAGATGGTATATCTGACGTGCCCGTCCCTGTCGGACGAATGACCTCATAGTTCAGATCCCCTACTCGTCGTGTGACCTCAAACGGTCCTTGCCACTTGGCGAGTAATTTGGAACTAGAGGTGGGGAGTAACAGAAGTACTTTCTCTCCCGGTGCAAATTGTCGTAATCTAGCCCCTTTGTTGTACAGCTGTCTCTGTTTGTCTTGAGCCTGTAACAAATTCTCCATCGAAAGCCGCCCCAGAGTGTGGAGTTTGGTTCTCAGGTCCAATACAAACTGAATTTCGTTTTACTAGCGGACGGTCCGTCCTCCCAAGCTTCCCTAATGACATCCAAAACCCCTCGGGGCTGGCGGCCATAGAGAAGCTCGAAGGGGGAAAACCCCGTGGAGGCTTGGGGGACCTCGCGGACAGCTAACAAGAGAGGTTCTAGCCATTTGTCCCAATTTTTGGCGTCTTCGTGAGCAATTTACGAATCATTGTTTTCACCGTGCGATTAAATCTTTCTACCAGCCCGTCTGTTTGTGGGTGATAGACGCTGGTCCGAATAGACTTAATGCCCAATAATCCGTAAAGTTCGCGGATTGTCCGTGACATAAACGCCGTGCCTTGATCGGTGAGAATCTCTTTCGGGATTCCCACCCGGGAGATTAGGGAGAACAGTGCACTCGCAACACTTTTCGCCGAAATGTTACGCAGTGGCACTGCCTCTGGATATCGCGTTGCATAATCCACTAGGACTAATGCAAGCGATGTCCGCTGAGCTGACCGCTCTAATGGCCCGATGAGGTCCATCCCAATTCTTTCGAAGGGGACCTGCATCAACGGGAGGGGGCACAATGGTGCTTTTGGTTGGGCGGTGGATTTACCAACTGACATTCACGACAAGACGCACACCACCGGCGTACATTCTCGTGAATGCCCGGCCAAAAGAACCGGGCCATGAGGCGGTTTAGTGTCGCTATTTGCCCTAAATGCCCGCCATAGGATTATGATGAGCCACCTGGAAAAGCATTTCCTGGACGGCTTTTAGGAATTAACAACTGGGTTGTAGTCTGCTTTGTTTGGGCATCTTGGGTCACCCTATACAACCTGTCCTTTATCAGAGAAAAATAAGGAAAAGTGAGCGGTTGATCAGGACGGAGGGGATGGCCGTCGATGGCCCAGACCTGATTGAAAGCATTTTTGAGTGTTTCATCCTGGGACTGTTCCAGGGGAAAGTCATCGCGTTCCGAAAACACTGGCGTTTCCGGGCGCTCAGTTCCCCGGATCAGTGCCCAGTGGTCCCGGTTCCACCTCCCCGCCTGTGCAACCGCCACCTTCCCAGTCTCTTTTTCCCCAAGAGGCACCCACATAAACATCCCAATAATTCATTAAAACCTGGCCAATTTGTTCCCAAAGTTGAGTGGAAGAGGAAGAAGGCAGGGTCGGCTTGACTGGGCACTTCACTTTTATGGTGGTTTTCTCAAACCTGACCAGCTGCACCTAGGCACAAAACAACTGTTATTCTCAGCAATAGCTTCTTTTGGCGGCATTTAGCACTCCTCAGAAATCCAGCGTGCAGTGTAGCATTCGGCAAATTCTGTCCATTAGTGGCTGTACTCTCTCTATTTAATATAGTTTCCACTCGATGGCTTATAATGCGTGATCTTCCCGTTCATTGCTAGCAATAGCAATTGATCATCAGAGACAACCGTGCGTGTAGTACAGTCTGCTCACTGACAACTAACATCTGCACCGTGCTTGCTCAGGCTCTCTCTCCACGCTGGCTTTACAGAGACAGGGAACTGTGACCTGCCCCTCCGCCATCACTGCTCGCCTACCCTCCTTTCTCCCGCTGCAGCTGACACACCAGGCGGCCACCCATCCACGGCTATGGGTCGCCACCTCCTCCTCTCGGGGACCAGGAAGTCGCGGCTGAGCACCGGACGCATAACCCAGAGGTTCACGACACCTCGGCACGCCTCGCCTCCTCCTCCAGTTCTCAGGCTTAGCGCCATCATCTGAGCACCCGGCAGCTAAGCAGTCCCAGTCCACCTCTCTCTCACTCTAATAAGCGAAGGTGCCCGCTGGTCACCTTCATCTTGACACTCCCAGGTAAGTCATCTGCTTGACCCATTTACCGACCATTTGTGCGACCTTCTTTCTCCCGCTGCAGCCATGAACCACGCCTCCGCCATACCCCCCCACCGCTCCGACTCAGGCCGGGGACCCATCCGGCCTGCAGCCTCTCCTGATGGTGTTCCTGGTGAAGACCGGCGATTGGGCGATGTCCGCAAGCTGCGTCTTCGGCGGAGTTGACATGGCGGCGGCGATCTTCTCCCTTCCCGGGTTTCGGCACCAGTGTAATGAGGTTCGTTGGTGGAAGGAAGAAGACAGGGTCGGCTTGACTGGGACTTACACACTTTTATTTTTTCTCACGCACACACAGACGCTCTCTGGCGTATACACTCAAAATCCACGATATGGGTCGCCCCGTTTCACACCGGCACACCTTAGTGGCTCGTACACTCAAGTTCCACGATATGGGTCGCCCCGTTCAGTTCTCAGCAATAGCAGCTTCTCTTGATCACTCTCAGCAGCGTGCGTGTAGTCCCAGTCCAATTCTCTCTCTCTCACGCTCTCTCTGCAGCGGCTTATAAGCGCTCTCTCCACGCCAATTACTGTAAGCAGAGACAGGTGTTATCATCTGCTTGACCTACTTACCGACCGCTCTGCTCCGCTCTCTTTCTCCCGCTGCAGCTTTGAACCACGCCCCTCCGCCACACACGTGTAAGAATTAAAAATAACAACAGGATAATTAAAACAGTTGTTAATAGACATTTGGCAAAACACAGGCGTTTCATATTTGATCTTGCTCTGGGACTTCCCCATCCTGACAGTCTGTCTCTGTGGATCTTCTAGACTAAAAACACATCTATTTTCTATGGCATACACATAAAACACTTTTTCAATTAAATGATTATTAGGCTGCATTATCTAGGTCAGCAAGAACCAGGAACACTTCCCATAGCACCTGATGTACTGGTTACATCCTCAGAAGAATGGCATCTACGCTAATGTTAGTGTCTCTGTTTTATCCCGAGGTCTACTGTAGTCAACCAGATCCAGGCTGTATCCAGATCAGACGGTGGACCTGTACCCGGATGTGACCAACACATGACCCTGAAGTGTCTGCAGAGACCGTGTCATTTAGACTCCCCTTTAAGCTGCCTCATCGACACGGCATCCTCAATAAACCTGTCTCCGGCAGGATGACTCCGATTGTTTGAATGTTCCTAGTTAATAATTCTTTAAATCGATATGTCATCCTCAAAACAACCCGTCTCCAGCGTGTTGCCGCAGATCTTTCGAATATTACACTTTAGTAATTATTTAATCAATATGGCATCCTCAATAAAACCTGTCTCCGGCGTGATGACTCCAATATTTCAAATTATTTATATATAATAATTATTTAATCGATACATCATCCTCAATAAACCCGTCTCAGGCGTGTTGCCTCAGATCTTTCGAATATTCAGATCTATTATGACCTCTGACCTTTAAAATTGCCAGAATAATAATAATACGCTGTTTGTTAATTGGCCAGAGGAGAAATGGCACCCCGACTGAGCCTGGTTTCTCCCAAGGTTTATTTTTCTCCATTAGGTCTCCTGATGGGGTTTTGGTTTCCTTGCCACTGTCGCCTCTGGCTTGGCTTGCTCAGTTGGGGAAAAAACTATTTTTCAAATATATTTCAAAATAAATCTAATCATTAAACTAAATTAACCATATAGACCAAATTACTTATCTAATTACTGATCTAAAGCCCACATTGTTACTGTATGATAATCGAAATATATTCTGTTGCATTATTTTCCTGTTTAACACTGTGAAGCTGCTTTGAAACAATCTGCATTGTTAAAAGCACTATATAAATAAAGTTTCCCCAATTAACCAAACCTGAGAACTTTGTATAAAAAGAACCAACATACACAATACAATTTATGTTCAAAATATCAGTAAAAATAATGTCTTCTGAATTGAGCCATTCAATTTTGCAAAGAAACTATACGTGTGAAGGATTTCAGTCAGGATTTAATACCCATCATTGCACAGAAACTGGAGTTACAAATCATCTTCTTTTACTCTCTGATTGTGTACTGAGGTGGAATTGATTCCACGGGACATTGTTTAGCGACTTAAAACATTGTTTGAACATATACTTTAATGCCTCAGCTTATGTTTACTGCTCTTTTATAATACATTTTGGTTTGTGTTATGCTTTGTCAGGAGTACTCTTAAGCAAATCTGTTATTTGGTGTTTGCTTTCACATACGCAAATATGAATGCATGCACACAACCACTTTCATTTCCAAAGAAACATGGAAATTGGTGCTAAAAACCTACACTGTAAAAAGTGAACATGTGTTTATGTTGGATTACTATTACCATATCTTTCTGCTTTCCAAATTATAACCCTTTTCTGGAGATGTAAGATATGATGTTTTTGTGTAATCTCATAGTGGATGTGTATGGTTGAGTTTATCCAAAGCGCTTCAGTTTACTGGTGTTCATTCACGCTTGTCTGACATTATTCACTATGACTGGATTTTTTTTTTCTTCTTTAAATTATCATAGTCATGTTAACTCTTTCCCCATCAGCTTTTTTTTTTTTTCAAAAAAAAAATTGCCAGCACCAGCATTTTTAAAAAATATATATAAAATTTTCACCACTGAACATTTTTATTATGCTCTTTGAGAATGAAACCAACCTGTTTGTTCCTCAGTTTCTTCATGTTTCACTCTCAATGTTTCTTCAATCTTCACGTCTTCACTCTCCTCTTTAATAAACTCCATCTTTATGTCTTCACTCTCCTCTTTAATAAATTTTATCTTTATGTCTTCTCTCTCCTCTTTAATGAACTCCATCTTTATGTCTTCTCTCTCCTCTTTAACAAACGCCATCTTTATAATAGTGTGTCACATGGATCTCAGTCGTTTCACTCAGAGTTTTTCTTGGCCTGTTTAACATGAGAATAATTAACAGAAAGAAAAATAAATCCAAAACGAACTAAATCAATCAAATCCCAATCAGCTCTATAATCATCTGAGTAGACTGAAACACTCAACTAGCACTACAAATTAATACAAGCACACAAACTATATAGACACATCATATGTAGGCATTTATGATCTACATTTGATATTTAATGAATTACAGATTATATTTAAAAAGAATTTTCATGAAAACATTGGCAGTTAGTTTGTTAAAGTTGTCATGTTAGTGTTTGTTGTTCTTGATAATTTGAACCGTTTGAGCAGCTCGAGTCGCGATTCGAATCAATTAATCAATTTCAAGAACTTGATTCAATTGACTCGGAGTGTCGAAAAGCTCAGTTTCTCCATCTCGTCTCGCCAGTGACTGAACTCGTGTTTATGATGAACTGATTCACGATAGAGGGAGAGAAATAATACACAGTTTTTCTGTTACTGGTGTGGATGCGATTTACTCAAACAAAATATCCTTCATTAAAGTTAGTTAAAGCAGTACAATGTTATATTCAACAGTAAATAAACTAATTTCCTGTTGCTTGTAAATACAGAAAAATTTACCGGTTTCTAGCGACTTAAACAGGTTAAATTCTTAAAACACAAACCTTTCTTCAGCAGAATGACAACAGATGCAGGAGCGGCGCTGCTTTATGACGTCACACCAACACACCAAAATAAAAGTCCCGTTCACACGCTGCTGTCTTATAATCACAGAAGTGCATAGAAATATACTACTTGTCTGCTATTTTCACCAGATAATCTCTATATTAAAATTAAAACAGTGACGAATGTGATAAAAACAAACATGTTAAAAAGTGTATTAGTACATGAATCAGAAAATGTGCTAATGTGTGAAATGTGCTATCTATCAATCTGAGTTTGTACATCCGTCTGAATAGAGATTTCCAATGTGTTGTCATCATTACGTATTCCCGGTGGTGAATGCAGAGCATTTTGGGAATCTGCGGCACAAACGCCAGGCGTCAGACTTCTATGGAGGGTAGAACGCAGTGTTCATGCCGTCTACCTGCTGTGTTATAAACTGCAATAGTCGTTCTCACGATAGAAGTGGCATAAAGCTTAAGATATCCCTTTATTGTTTTTCAGCGTGGAAAAATTATGACGGCGTACAGTTTTGTTGAATTCTGACTGCATGCAGATAGATTGTGGTTGTGGACTGTGGTGGTTAAAACATTAGTATACCTTCACACAGATGACAGTTTTCTGCCCCACTTTTATAATCTCCAGGTCCTGGACCTGGACCCATCCATCTGGGCCTGCTGTAGCGACTTTACTGAAAACTTTGTGTGTGTATGCACTAACACTAACGCTCTTTTTACACATGCTCCGTCTGCAGTGCGTGTTGCGGTGCAGGAGCCGCCCTGTTGTGCTTTCACATATGCTGCGTTTGCAGTGCGCAACTGATCCGCTGTTGTATACCACAAACACAGCATTTATTCATTATTTTTAATTTCAAATCCAAAAGTTGTTACTGAACATAGCTTGTCAGAATTGCAATTCTCTTTTTTTACACTTTCATAGATGTCAGGTTATAACGTACTACATTTAAACGTTTATTCATTAATTAATTCATTTATATTTATATAGCCTAGTACTTTAGATTTAGCACACACAAGTGGAAAAACATTTAAACATAGGTTATAGCCTAAAATCACAAACATTTTAAATTAGAAACTTACAATAGGCTATTCAAAAACAGCCGACTAGCGTCTTTTCTTTCGTTTTTAAACCTTTTTTAAAAGAAATCCATATATAAGGGTGCTGGAAGTTAGGCAACAGTTTGACGTCCCTTGACCAATCGCTCAGCTCGTAAGGATCCAGTCCTTTGATTCCCTTTATTTTCTCATCATATCTCATCTTTGCATTAGGATTTAGTTTTAGGCGATACGGTCCGACAATGTTTTCTTTAGTCCACTACATTTTGTAGGATTTGTTGGACTCGGCATCAATTCCTCGAGTCCGCGTGTTCGTTGAATGAGGAGAGCAGGAACAAAATATAGTTTAACTCTTTTAATGAATAAGTAAGTCAGATGAAGATAGCATACAGTGCTCTGTGTCTCAACTGTCCCTGATTTACACAATCCTATGCAAGGCTTGTCCAGGCAGTCTGCGACAAACTTGCCTTTACCTGACCCAATATTTATACACAAAAAATACATAAGTTGTCTTTCTTTGGGAGTCAGATGATTTTCTGGTCAGCTGTGCTTCGTTCGCAACATCACCCCTCCAATTCCTGGAGACAAGAGTTCTTTGTTAACACATACAAAGGCACTCTGAAAGTATAGCAAAATGCATAGCAAAACACTTTCTCATATGGATCGGTTACCAACACCCTCTGGCTGTTGCTCTGGTGACTCTTATGTCCAACAGAAAGTACACATAGTCTTAAAGCAAAATCATTTCATAAGCTAACATTATCTTAAATTTACTATTGTTAATGATTAATTTCTACAAGCGTTGTTAGCAATAATGCACAAACAAATATTTTATTCTCAACAGATTATATTGTTTTTCTCTCTCTCATTTTTAATTATTTTCATGCCAGAACTTTAGCCTGCTATGCCAGGCCATGTAAACGGGCCAAATATACCCAAAATTCTTTGTGTTCTGATAACGTTGCCAGTTGGTCACATGTCTTAGCAATCTCTATTGAAGTCACGAGAGTCAGTGTGTTTTGCAAATTTTAAAATTGAATATTGAATAAATAAAGTCCATTTGAGTATAAAAAATAAGTGTCAAATATGTTTTAAAAAAGCAATATTCATTTAAAATGTTCATGTATAATTTATTAATTACCAACTATTATTGATAAAAGGTTCAGTCTAAATAAAAAATGTAATATTTCACAAAATTGAAATGATAATCAAAAGTAAGTCTTCAATGGCAATGGTCATTTGCTGCCTATGTAGTGATTCATATCGCTCACTAAAGAGTGAACACAGACTAAGTCCAGTTTCTATTATATAATCTATGATTAATCTATAATAATATAATTTATATTCTAATTACAAATCTGCCAGTTCAATAAATGTCTTGTTTATAAATGATACACAAATAAATAAATAATTATTTATTCATATTGTATTGTATTAATGTGTTTCCCAGAAAGTATTTTTGGTTAACAGTTCAGCTGATATTAAGAGTGAATAGTGTTGAGTTTCTAGATGCAATAATCAGTTTATTGGTGTCAAATGCCTGTCCTGTCTTGTGGAGCACTTGTGGTGTGTTGTTATTTTGGGCCGTGTGCTCATGTCATTGTCTGATCCCTCCCCCTTATCTCGTTATTGGTTTCATTTGCCCCACCTGTGTTCCCTAATTCCCTGCTTGATTTGTCCCCTTTATATACTTCTTGTGTTTATGAGTCTTTGTCCGGTGGCGGGTTTAGCATCGACTGTGCTGAGACTGGAGAGGATGGAAGCAGGTAGTATGGATGATGAAGATGATTCTTCGGTAGTTGATAGTGAGGGATGGTCTCAGATTCCCGATGCTTCAAACAAAAGGAAAAATAGAGATTCTGAGTCAGATGACAACAGTACAAGAGTAGTAGGAATAAACAAAACAAGGAAAATGGAGGTAGAATATAAAGTAATGGTTGCATTTTCTGGGCCAATCGAAAACATTAATAATCCAATGAGACTCACGAAAATAATCAAGAAAGGTATTGGAAATATTAAATCAGCAAGGTATCTATCAAACAACCGTGTGCTCATTTTTTGTGTTGACAAAAAACAACAAGAGATTGCCTTGACGATAAAAGAGCTGGGAGGTAAAGCAGTCAAATGTTATGTACCGGGAGAACTTGATAACCTTAAAGGAGTGATCATGGGGGTGCCTGTATCGCTATCTAATGAGGTGTTAAAGGCTCAGATTAGGAACGAAATGGTTTCAGAAGTAAAGCGTTTGCTAGCCAGTAGAAATGGTAAAAAAGAAAGTAGTACTACTGTTGTACTATCTTTCAAGGGTGAAAACTTACCAGAACGTATTAAGATTGGATATGTTTGCTACACAGTTCGACCGTATGTGAGACCAGCATTGAGATGTTTTAATTGCCAAAGATTGGGTCATGTCGCAGCAGTTTGTAAGGGGAAAAAAAGATGCTGCAAATGTGGCGGAGAACATGATTATGGGCAATGTGGAGAGGGTGTTGAACCCAAATGTTGTAATTGTGGAGGGCCACATAGTGCAGCGTTTCTAGGTTGTAAATTCCAAAAACAAGCTACAGAAGCAATGAAACTCAAAACAGTACAGAATATATCATATGCTCAAGCAGTCAAGCAAGTACAAGTTACAAACGGGAATTTGAGGGAAAACAGCATAACTCAGTCTAAAGAAACTTGCAGTCATAAGTGTCTTGTGGACGGAAACATACTAGTGGTAAACAAGATTAATTTTGTAGCATTTATAGCAGAAGTCATTAATTGTTCAGCTCAAACAGACAAAAGAACAGAAAAGCTGAAAATAATTATATCTGCAGCCACTCGACATCTGGGTATTAATGAAGTTTCAGTAGAACAGATTCAAACTATACTTGGACAAACTGAAGGAACAGTAGGGACGGCTGATCCTTTGGGAAGTCAAAGAAGTAAAATTAAGAAATGAAAATATTACAGTGGAATGCCCGAAGTTTGATTGCGAATGGACAGGAATTTAAAAGATTTGTTTACCAGCTAGTAGGTTTACCAGATATCATATGTATTCAAGAGACTTGGCTTCGTCCGCAATTAGATTTTAGCATTCCTGGCTACAAGTTGGTTAGAAAGGATAGAGTTGGGTCAACTGGTGGAGGATGTGGGACATTTGTTAAAGATGGAGTGGCTTTTAGAGAAATAATAATAGATGCTCCATGGGAATGTGTTATGGTAGAGGTGTGGACACAGGGAGAGGGATTAAAGGTGGTAAACTTTTATAATCCTTGCAGTCAATTAACAGTAGATGATCTTAATACAATAAGAACCATGGGAAGGTGTTACTAGAGGTGTGGACAGGGAGGGATTATAAGGTGGTAAACTTTTTATAATCCTTGCAGTCAATTAACAGTAGATGATCTTAATACAATAGTTTCTGGAGCTATAGCTTTAGAATGTCAATGGGCAGTTCTAGATCAATCAACATTGGGAAGTGATCACTTTCCAATAACATGTGATGTTGGATTGGAAATTCATCAACAAAATAAAGCATTGCAAACTAGGTGGAGGTTTGATAAAGCTGATTGGGATAAATTTAACATCTTATGCATTGATGGAATTGAGAATTATAGCTTAGAAGATGATATAGACGTGTGTTCTGACAGATTAAATGAAATTATTATAAATGCAGCTGAAGAATCTATTCCTAAATCTGAAGGTAAAAGAAGGCTGAAAATTGTTCCTTGGTGGAATGGCGAATGCACTAAAGCTGTTAAAGATAGAAATAAGGCTTTCAGAGATCTTAAGAAAACATTAATACCTATAACTTTAATTATATATCAGAGGAAACGGGCTCAAGCTAGGAAGATAATAAAGCAAGCCAAAAGGAAGTACTGGCAATCTTTCTGCTCTACAATAGGTAGGGAAACCCAATTAGGAGATGTATGGTGTGTCCTTAAAAGATGGTTGGTGTTTATAGAACTCAGAATATTCCAGTCTTAGCAGATGAAGGGAAAATAGCAGTGACAGAGGAAGAAAAAGCAGAAATCTTAGCTACCACATTCCAAGAGGCACACAGCTCGGGAAACCTAGGAATAAATTGTAAGAGAAGGAGGGAAGAAATTCTAAAGCAACATCAAGATATTTATAAAAAAACCTGATAGTCAAACAGCTTTGGATGCTGCCTTTAATATGTGGGAACTTAAAAGAGTATTAGTGAAGGTTAGAAGTACTGCTCCAGGAAAAGATAGAGTATGCTATACTATGATTAAACATATGGATGAAGTAATACTTAAAGTAATATTGGATCTTTATAACAAAATATGGATGGAAGGACACCTACCTTTATCTTGGAAACAAGCTATAGTAATCCCTATTCACAAACCAGGGAAAGATTCTGCAATAGCAGGAAATTATAGACCAATAGCTTTAACATCGAACCTCTGTAAATTAATGGAAAAAATGATTGTTAACCGTCTTTATTATGTGTTAGAAAGCAAAGGACTAACAGCTTCTTATCAGTATGGTTTTCGACCAGGTAGATCTACCTTAGACGCACTAATAAGATTGGAAACTGATGTTAGAAAGGCTCTAGCAATGAAAGAGGTGTTAGTGGCAGTATACTTTGACATCGAAAAGCATACGATATGATGTGGAGAAGGATTGCTGTTAAAGTTGCAAAAAATTGGAATTGAGGGAAGATTGTACAATTGGGTTTTAAGTTTCTTATTTGGAAGATCGATCCAAGTCAAGGTAGGCAATACATTATCGCAGATGGTGAATGTAGAAAACGGTACAGGAAGTGCCATAAGTCCTGTATTATTTAACATAATGATCAATGACGTGTATAAAGGAATTCATCCAGGAATTAAAACAGCATTATATGCAGATGATGGAGCGATGTGGAAGAGGGGAAGAAATGTTAAATATATAGTACAAAAAATTCAAGAAGCAATAGAGGTTGTAGAGAAATGGTCAGTGGAGTGGGGATTTAGATTCTCTATATCCAAAACATGTTGTCAGTTTTTCACAAAAAAGAGGATTGCAGAAGAAATTAAACTTTATTTATATAAACAGCCACTAGAAAGAGTATTACATTTTAAATATTTAGGTTTATGGTTTGACTCCAAATTAACATGGAAAATTCATGTCAAATATATTGAAGTGAAATGCAGCAAAGTACTAAATCTAATGAGATGTTTAGTAGGCCAAGAATGGGGGACTGATAAACAGTCTATGATCAATATATACTATGCTCTCTTACGATCTGTATTAGATTATGGATGCATTATATATGGATCTGCATCAAATAGCATGCTTAAAAGGTTAGATTTAATTCAAGCACGAGCTTTGAGATGCATCACAGGAGCAATTAAAACCACTCCAATCTCAGCCATGCAAGTTGAAACAGGAGAGTACCCATTAGAAATAAGACGTCAAAAACTATCTGTCGCTTACTGGATCAATTTACAAGGGCATAAACAGGACCATTTTACAAAAGCAATCATAGAGGGGAGTTGGGAGACAATAAATTTAACAGGAACAGGCTTTGCATGGAAAGTAAAAGAATGGGCTTCAGGAATGTCATTAAATAATATATCATTTGCATTAACTGTAACCATTTCCCCAATCCCACCTTGGTTTTTTACCCAACCTGAAGTTGATCTGCAGATTCATGAGAGTATTCAAAAAGGACAAATTGACATTAAGAACTATACAGTTGAATATATTAGAACAGTGTATTATGCATTTCTCCCAATATATACAGATGGATCAAGAAACCCAGAGATAGGTCGTACTGGATCAGCTTTTTATGTTCCAGAATTTAAAATAGAAAAATATGGGAGACTAACAGATGGGACTTCAGTGTATACAGCAGAATTGGTGGCAATTCAAATGGCACTTAGTTGGGTAGAAGAAGTGATGCCTAATAAAGTTGTGATTTGTTCAGATTCAATGGCATCACTTGTAAGTCTACAAACACATCAATCAGTCAGATATGATATTTATATAGAAATATTGAATATTCTATATAGACTAAGGCAAGCTGGAATAATAATTACATTTGTTTGGGTACCGGCTCATGTAGATATACCAGGAAATGAAAGAGCTGACAAATTGGCTAAAGAGGCACTAAAACTGAACATCCCTACAATTACACTTGCATTAAGTAGAATGGAAGGAAAAAGTATAATTAAAGAAGCTTGCAATCAGAAATGGCAAAGTTATTGGAATGAATGTAAAACAGGAAGACATTTTTATAATATACACAACAATGTAAGACAAAGTAGATTGACACAAAATTTAAGTAGAGAAGATCAGGTTATTTTAACAAGACTTAGGATGGGACATACAAAACTTAATTCAACACTTCATATTATAGGAAAACATGGAACAGGATTATGCGAAATATGTCAAGTAAAGGAAACAGTTGAGCATGTGATGTTATTCTGTCCTAGGTATGAACAGGAAAGAAATGAGTTAATAAGGAAGATACATGAAATGGGATGCAAAGAATTTTCAATCAACAACATATTAAATACTACACTAGGATCTGGGGAAAGTTTAAGGTCAGTTTTAAAATTTATTAAGTATAGTGGTCTTCGAAATAGAATATAGACAGCTTTAACATACTACTAGACTGAAATCACTTCACACTCCAGCACAGGTGGTGGCGGTATGCACCAAAAGTTGGTATGCGACCCACCAATAAATCCATAGAAGAAGAAGAAGAAGAAGAGAGATGGCTGAGGAGATTGGTCAGGCGACTTCCGACACGTCACGGTGTTTGGTGGAAGGCGGTAAATGCAGCGATCATGTCAAAATATAAGAAAAATTATAGTGGAAATGGACCAGAGATACTAGTTAGTGTAGATGATACGGATGTGGAAGATGAACAAATGGAATTAGGAAAGACAGGAGAAGAGAGGAATTTAGATATAAGGGAAGAGGTAGGTACAAAGAAAAGAAAGAAAAAACATCAGGTAGAGGTAAGAGGTTCAGGGGAGAGTGGAAATGAACAGGAGGTGAGGAATGTAAATTTGGATGAGTTGAAGGTAATATTGAAATTTAAAGAGGATGGTGGAATACAAAAGGTAAGTCCAATTGTATTAACAAAAGAGTTGAGGAAAGTAGTTGGAGAAATTAAGATGGCAAAAGTGTTAAGTAATGGAGAATTGATGATTGTTTGTAATAGTGAAGAGCAAAGAAGGAAAGTGATGAAGATTAAAGTAATGTGTAAGCAGGAAGTGGTGAGTAGTAAGATTGTAGGACAGAGGCAGTGGGTAAGTGGAGTAATATCTGGAGTGCCATTAGGAGTGTCTATGGAAGAGCTTAAAAGTAACATTGGCGGAGGTAAAATAGTTGGTGCTAGGAGACTGTTTATGAGTAGAGAAGGGAACAGAATGGAGAGTCTCTCTGTTGAGCTTAGGTTTGATGGAGTTATTTTGCCAGATAAGGTCAAGCTTGGATTTATCAGTTATTCCGTGAGGCCTTTTGTGCCTCCTTTAAGATGTTATAATTGTCAAAAATACGGGCATGTGGCTATGGTGTGTAAAGCAAGAAACGATGTGCAAGATGTGGGGGGGAACATGATTATGGCAAATGTGAAGGAGCAGGACCAAAATGCTGCAACTGTGGAGGGGAGCATAGTGTTGCGTTTGGAGGATGTGAGGTGAGGAAGAAAGCAATTGAAGTACAGAATGAGAGAGCCAAGAGGAATATAACGTATGCAGAGGCTGTTAAAGTGGTTGATACAAGGAATAGAGAGAAAGGAAAAGAGAGGGAAGTGCAAAAAGAGAGGAGAATTGAGGAAATATTAGAGAAGCAAGGTAGGATTACGGAAGAGACAATGATTGTAAGTAAAGTAAATTTCTTGTTGTTCATAGCTGAAGTAATTAATTGTACTGCACAGACTGAAAAGAAGACAACTAAGATTCAAATTATAGTCAAGGCAGCAGAGAGATTCTTGGGAGTAAAGGATATATCATGGGAAATGGTTAGGGATGGGCTAATTAGTGAGATACAGTCCAGCCAGGAAGCATGGTTTGGCTAGAGGATGATTTTAATTTTACAATGGAATGCAAGAAGTCTTGTGGCTAATGGATTGGAGTTTAAAGGTGTTATTAATGAGATGGAAGTTAAACCGGATCTGATATGTATTCAAGAGTCATGGCTTAAACCTAGATTTGATTTTGTTATTAAAGGATATGTGAGTGAGAGAAGAGATAGAGAGGAGGGAAATGGTGGAGGGTGTATTACTCTGATTAAGGAAGGCATGCAATATAGAACATTAGGCAAAGGTGTAACACAAGAATATGTTGTAGTAGAGGTATGGGTGAATGGAAAAAAGTATGTAATAATAAACTTTTATAATCCTTGTAGGAAATTAGTGTTGAGTGAGTTAGAGCAAATAGAGGGTCTTAATGAAGATAGGGTAGTTTGGTGTGGGATTTTAACGCACAGAGCATGTTATGGGGAGGTATAGTGACAGATTGTAATGGAACGGTGGTGGAAGATTTGATAGATCAGAGAAATTTGGTGTGTCTGAATGATGGGGATAGTACAAGAATAGATGTGGCTACAGGTAAAGAGTCTGTGTTAGATCTAACAATGGTGTCTGATTCAATTGCAGGGAGTGCTGAGTGGGAAATATTGTGACAAGATACTATTGGGAGTGATCATTATCCAATAATGATATCTGTTAGTGTGAATGTGAGAGGAAGTAAGGCGAGTCAAGGAAATGTTGGTAGATGGAGGTTTGATAAAGCAATTGGGAAGAATTCATGAGTCTGAGTGAAGAGGGATTAAAGAGTATTATAGTAGAACCAGATAGATCAGTAGAAATGATTAGTGATGATGTTGTTTATGCCATTCAAGAAGCAGCAAATAAATATATACCAAAAGGGAAAGGAGGTAGGAAGAATAAAATAGTTCCATGGTGGACGGAAGAATGTACTAGTGCAATAAGAAGGAAAAGGAAAGCATTTAGGATGGTTAAGAAAACACATAATTTTCAAGATTTAATAATGTACAAACAAGCACAAGCTGAGGTAAGGAGGATAATAAGGAAAGTCAGAAAACAGTATTGATGGCTTACTGTGATGAGATAGGGAAGAATACACCAGTAGAGGAAGTATGGGGTATGATTAAGAAAATGAAAGGGATTCAAAAGTGTAATGGGTATCCAGTTTTAAGTATGGAGGAGAAATAGCTGTGGAGGATGGAGATAAAGTGGAAATGTTTTTAAAGGCATTTATAAAGTAAATAGTTCAGACAATTTGACTGAACAGAGTAAGGAAATGAGGAAGGGTGTGATGAAGGAATATCCGGATATAGAGAAGAAAAAAGAGGCTGAAGATAATTTGTTAGATGTACCATTTTCTATGAGTGAGTTAAAGAATGCAGTAAGAAGAATGAAACAATCCACTCCAGGAGTGGATGGGATTAGTTACAGTATGATGAAGCATTTTAGTGAAACATCTATGGAAGTGATTTTAACATTTTATAATAGAATATGGATAGAGGGTATAATTCCTCAAAGTTGGAAGGAAGCATTAATTATACCTATTAAAAAGCCTGGGAAAGATCCAAGTAATCCTATAAATTATCGTCCAATAGCATTAACTTCTCATTTATGTAAGGTAATGGAGAGAATGATAGCTGATAGATTGACTTATCATTTGGAAAAAATGAATTGGTTTTTTTCTTATCAAAGTGGATTTAGGTGTGGCAGAGGGACTATGGATCCAATAGTATCTTTAGAGGATGAAATAAGAAAGGCATTTATAAATAAGGAAAGTGTCTTTGCTGTTTTCTTTGATATAGAAAAGGCTTATGATATGTTGTGGAAAGAGGGGTTATTAATAAAGTTACAGAAAATGAGTATAAAAGGAAGAATGTATAATTGGATAAAAGAGTTTTTAATTGGAAGAAGTATTCGAGTAAAGGTGGGTGGAGCTATATCATTAAGTGGAGCAATTGAAAATGGTACACCTCAGGGCAGTGTAATAAGTCCACTTTTATTTATTATCATGATTAACGATGTTTTCTCAAGGATTGATAGAAGTATGGGGAAATCATTGTTTGCTGATGATGGGGCTATCTGGTTTAGAGGAAAGAATATAGATTATAACACAAAGAAATTGCAAGGTGCGCTAAATGAAGTTGAAAAGTGGTCAGGGGAAAATGGTTTTAAGTTTTCAGTGGAAAAGACAAAAATAATACTTTTTACTAAATTGAGAAGGAATGTGGATGTTAAGTTAAAATTATACAAAAAAGAATTAGAGCGTGTAAGTATAGTAAGATTTCTAGGAGTTTGGTTTGATAGTAGATTAACTTGGAGAGAGCATATTGAAAAAATGGTAGGAAGATGTAAGCGTGTAGTGAATGTAATGAGGTGTATTTCAGGTCAGGAATGGGGAGCAGATAGATTGGCTTTAAAACTATATATATATCTATGATAAGATCTATAATTGATTATGGTTGTATTGTATATGGTTCTGCAAATAAATCTCATTTAATTAAATTAGAGAGAATTCAGTCTCAAGCACTAAGAATTTGCTATGGAGCATATCTAACTTCTCCAGTTTCTCTTCAGGTAGAGATGGGTGAAATGCCTTGCAGATAAGAAGACAGCAATTAATGGCATCTTATTGGGCAAATTTAAAAGGTCAGAGTGAGGATCACCCGACAAGGAAAGTAATGAGTCCAAGTTGGGAATATGAGAAGAGAGAGTGTAATAGCTTTGGATGGAGTGTGAGGAAATTGGTTAGTGATATGAGATTGGAGGAGGTTGGATATGCTCCAATAATTCCTTTATCTCCAGTACCATTATGGGTCATGCCCCAACCAGAAGTAGATTTAAGTTTATTAGAAAAAAGGCAAAAGGAGGGTTCATATGAAACAGAAGTATATAATGTAAGGGAGTATATTGGGTCAAGATATGGGGAGTATATGCAAATTTTTACAGATGCTTCAAAAGATTCAAAAACTGGTCATGTGGGTTCTGCATTCATTATTCCAAAGGTTAAAGTGTATAAGAGTAAAAGGATATCAGATTGTTTATCGGTGTATACTGGAGAGATGTTTGCATTAATTATGGCAATAAGGTGGATTAGGGAAGTTAAAATATCCAAGGCAGTAATATGTTCAGATTGTAGTTCAGCTCTAATAAGTTTGAAGGAGATAAAGTCAGAAACAAGACAAGATATGGTAATAGAGATAGTTCAAGAATTATATTCAATTAAACAAGCTAATTTAGAGGTACAGTTTTTGTGGGTTCCAGCTCACATTGGGTTGAGAGGTAACGAGGAGGCGGATGCATTAGCAAAAAAGGCAATAGAGCGAGAAATAGTAGATATACAGATTTTATTTAGCAGGTCAGAAATTAAATCAATTATTAAAAACCATATTTTGAAATTATGGCAGCAGTATTGGGACAATGAACTAAAAGGTAGACATATGCATCAAATACAGTCAACAGTGGGTAAGGGAAGAATATCAGGTAGGAGTAGGAGTGAAGAGAATATGATTACAAGACTGAGATTGGGACATACAAGATTGAATGGTACATTGCACTTAATAAGTAAGCATCCAACAGGTTTATGTGAGGTATGTGAGGTGAGTGAAACAGTTGAACATGTAATAATGCACTGTAGGAGATATAAGGTTGAAAGGAAAGAGTTGAAGGAGGAATTAAATAAAAAAAGTTGAGTGTTCAAAATTTATTAAAATCAGATAGAGTACAATACATTTATTGGTAGAGTATTTGTTAAGCACTGGGTTAAATAAGCGTATTTAGAGTGGGTTTTTATTTAATTAATTTATTTTCTATTTATCTATATATATATATATTTTTTTCCTGTCATGGGGGCTGAGAGTGGACGGAGGAGCTGAACACGCAGCGCCGGATGAAATTCGATGATGTCTCCATGCGGGTAAATAAGAGGAATTTAGGTTGGGTATAGGAGGTGTCACTGGTCCATTTCAGCTATAGGTGGCGGTAATGCACATATTTGTTTGCGATCCGCCGTAAAATCTTAATAAGAAGAAGAAGAAGAGTCTTTGTCCAATTGTTACGTCTACGTATCCCGGTTCAACTCGTGAGTTCCATTTGGTATGTGGTCATTTTGTGGTGTTATTCCTAGTTTATGTTGGCCACAGTTTATGTTGCCACCTTGTGGGTTTTTGTTTTGTGTTTGTTTTATTTTGTTAATAAATCTTCAGTTATCTGACGTGACAGAAAGATCGGACCACTTGAGGACTCAGCAGAAGTTTTGTTTGTTCCTTTTTTTCTCCATTGATATTTTTTCCCAGACATGGAGTTATTAGGACACCTACTGGTTATGCGACACCTTAACTTCAAGTACATCAGTCAACAGGGGACGGATGTGCGAGTTTGCGTCCAGTTCCTGATCGAGGTGGACCAATTGACACGCAACGAGCCAGATAATAAGGAGGCCTTCAATCTCTGCCTGGACATGCCACTCTGTCCAGAGGAGATGGAAAGGCTGGGATTCTGGTACTTTGTATATCACCTAAAGAAGTCCAAATGTCTTCGACCAGCAGACCACTGACTGTACCCAGGCTGCCCTGGCCTCACACATCATACACCACTTGGCTTTCGAAAATGCAATTTTGTGTATTTTTAATGAATTTTTGAACTATACAAATCTATATAACTTCCTGGTCATGTGACCTGATGATGTCACACCAGCTGTGAAATGTTCATACACACTCGACAGACATCATACACCACTTGGATTTTGAAAGTGTCATTTTGGGGTTTTTTTGATGAATTTTTGTAATATACAAATCTATATAACTTCCTGGTCATGTGACCTGATGATGATGAAAAACCAAGCAGAATGGTCTAAAAATGGCAAGGGCATCATCCAAATTAACAATGTTTTGCATCCTGGCAAAAACATATGTTGCCACATTTTGCAGCCCTTTATCACCTGTCTTCTTTGAGAAAGCTGTAGACACAGCTTTAATGATGTGAGCTGCACACAGGTGCAAAACTGTTGCCGATTTGACATCTACCCAGGTTTTTTGCTTCTGGCAGATGGCATACACCCTATCAAGGTAAGATGGCATGCTTTCTTTATTAAACGCCAAAATTAGCATAAGAGCCCAGCTGTAATCTGTCTCCACCTGATGAATTTGTTGACTGGTGTATTTTGACAGTTTGAGGAGGAACTGCATTAGCCAGAAAGTTATTGGAGGAATGGAATGCTCGCTTGATATCATCTCGCATACTGGAAGTGGAGGTGCGTCTCTTCCTTTACCTGGAAAGGTAAGAGCGTAGTACAGGATGGGTTTTGTTTGTTGCAGAATTTTTGAAGTGACACCCCCAGTGGCATCTAAGTAAAGGGTCACAGGGGATCTGTCTCTCAGATTATGAACCAGTATTTCTATTCCTGTTTCTGTGTACAGGTGAGCCCCAAAAGGATCCACCTGGAAATGTTGGACATACCCAGTGGTCAAATAAGAGGCAGTGTCACATTGTCTGATTATGGACTGTGTGAGCTGAGTCTCTAGAAGAATGTTGTCATGTTGCTGCATGGCTTTCTTGATTTCATGGGAAATCACTTTCAAAATGTTTCTGTTTAGGCTGTGAGTGATATTACCAGCGAGAAGTTCCTGGCTGGGTGTGTTTTGCAGCCTTTTATAATATTCTTTACTTACACCTTGATGGACAGCTTTAGCTATATTTCCCCTTCTGACATTACTGGCATGTCGGAACTGTTGTTTTTAGATGCAAGATGTTTGCAGTCCGGCACACAGTCACAGGAATAACTGTTTGATGTTTGGCTGGTTTCGTCCTCATGGTGATGGAATACCTTGCACGGCAAGTTGAAAATGTACATTTTGGAAATATTCTTAACTACGCACACATACACTTCCGACTCCCGATTGCTCGGACGTGCTGGTACGTAAAGCGAAGAAGACAAGAAGGATTTTTTTTTCTTGAACTGGTTGTAGATGTAGTGGGTCCATGGTTTTCATAATTTATTGGAACATTTCAATGGGCAAATTTTGTTCCATATCTTTTGAATGAATAAACATTTTAAATTTAGTTGGAGTTTTTGGCCCTTGTCTATAAGTTTGGTCCCCTGTTTTTGATTCCGTCTTTTTTCTGGATTCTCTAGGACATGGATTGAGTTATTGTGGTTGTCAATTGTCAGTGGAACCTCAGGGTTCTCGATCACCTGAAAGTTGTCGCACTCAGGGTATGACTGTCCCCAGTCATTGATCTCCCCAGACTCCTCTCCATCCATTTGTTTTTCATCTTTTTCCAGATTCTCTGTCCGTATCCTTTTTGTTTAATTTTCCTGTTGCTTTAAAGGCATGGTTATCTGACATTCAGATACTTTTATATCTTTTTGTTGTAACATGGTTCTAATATTCCTCCTGTTATATGTCCATATAATAAAAAGCCATTGCCTGTTTTTTGGGGTATTTTTTTCCAAATATTTTGAAGGATAGTGTGTGCCAGATTTCTGAGAAGTGTCTTCATTTAATATATTTTCAGCTATGATTTTTTGTTTAACTACCTGTGTTCCTCCAGCAGCTTCCCACAAGTCTTTCCTCAATGCTCCCTTACCTCTTTTAGATCTTGCCATTGTTATAAGTTGATATTTATATAGACAACTTCGTTGTTTGTCATGGTATGTCTGGAATTCCATGTAGGCCTTTAATACATAAGTAGCAGTAAGCTTCCAATCACAGAAAATTAGCAAAGGTATGTGGCTGGTTTGTGTACACATTACAGGTGACCTATTAATTAATAGGAATTTCCACTTACTTAGTGTCAAAAGGTTTTCAGAGACAAAGTACAGAAATAATGTTTATTTTTGAAAAAGTATATACATGGCTTTTGTGTTTCTCATGCCATTGATTTCAGTTGTTGTATTTATCATATTTTTTACACCTGTTCACAAAGTCATGGCCTTTTTAAAGATTTTTTTACAAATGTTTAAAATGTATAAATAAATGTGTATATATTAAAATCTGTGACCGATCATTTCTTTCACAATTTTCTGAATTTGACCTATGTCTTTAGTTTAGAAATTGGTGTGGTATGTCATTTAATATTGAAATACATATTGAAGCACAAATACAACATAGCTGTTAAACTATAGCATGGAATGGTTTAAAACTGCTCAACTCATTTATTAATTCCATTCTGATGCTTTACAAATATTGACAGAACATACCATACATTTAGTATTTTGGAGGCAAAAACCATCACAGACGGTTGATGGCAAGAATTACACACACACAAACAGGTAAAAGCAACGACAAAACCTAACCCAAAAATAAAACAGTAATGTTATTAGTTAAATATTTCCCTGTATTGTCTACTAAATGACATCACTGCTGTAGTTGAACTGTTTTTGCGCACTCTGTGCTTCTGCTCTCCCGATCTCAACACTTTTAGGCTATCGTATGTATTAGTTCGAGGAAATATGTTAACGAGACCGCGCACACCCATTTCACCAGCAGGGGCACGAGTTTGTTCCGCTTGTTTTTACGTTAACTATCAAAACTACCAGTTAGCGTCAGCAATATGTACATCAGTTTGCAAAAGTTCAGCATCTTGTTAGATAACCAGAAAAAACATGCTCATGTAAAATACTGGGAATGTTTGTTTTAAAGAGCAATCTTGATTTTGACCTACACTGGCAATAAAGGTGGAAAAGTGAACGATCGTCAATTTTTAAAACATTTAGTAGCCAATCAGATGACTTTTACAAACAATAGTGGCCCACTACCCCTTGTTCAAGTCATCTGGTTGGCTACTATGTTTTCATTTGGCCAATAGTGAGGGGAAGATGGTAAACTTCACCGGATGGAAGTGCATTTATTATTGTAAATTGGCCTTAATGAATTGACATGGAAATACGGTAAGTACTAAATACAGTAGTTTAATTACAGCTTTAGAAATGTTTAATATTTATCAATAACATTATAGCATACTGGTAATAGTGTGGTTTGGTTATTAAATTTTTTTTTAAAAATAGGCCTGAAATGTGTACAGCATCAAGCATCAAATGACATGCTAATATTACTGGTTTCCAAAGCAGAACTAAAATAAGTACAAAATTCTGCATCAAGCAGCATTGGAAGAATAAGGACTTGCAATGACTCTTCAAATTTCTTCTGGTTTATTTAACATTACAAAGCAGCAGAAAATTGGTGAAAACACAAAACAGATGAAATTAGGAAATCATGTGTGATGCCACATTAGAGATTAAATTTAGGGAACAAACAATAATGTAATCTTTTATTGTTTGAATAATTGTCATAGAACATTAATTAACAAAGCCAAATTTCCAAAGACAGTGAAACCTCAACCAATGTTCCACCTTATCAGTTGCCTTGTAAAAGCCTAAAAAATAAAATGTAAGTAATCCGTGAGAAATATTTGTAAATATATTAAAGAGGTTGTAATATTAAGTCACATGACTAAGAAATTATCTCAAAATGACATTTTCAAAATCCAAGTGGTGTATGATGTGTGTCAACAGTTTTTTTATTATTATTTTATTATGTGTGTGTGTCAAGAGTGTGAGAACATATCGCAGCTGGTTTGACATCATCAGGTCACATTACCAGGAAGTTATATAGATTTGTATATTTCAAAAATTCATCAAAAATGCACAAAATTACATTTTCAAAATCCAAGTGGTGTATGATGTATATCAAGAGTTTTTTTTTATTTATTTTTTAATGATGTGTGTGTGTCAAGAGTGTGAGAACATATTGCAGCTGGTGTGACATCATCAGGTCACATGACCAGGAAGTTATATATATTTGAAAGTCTCAAATTCATAAATGTACAAATATATATATATATATATATATATATATATATATATATATATATATATATATATATATATATATAATTGTCATTGTCTACACGGACGCAGGTTCAGTCTCTGGCGAGTGAACGAGAGAACCAGAGCTTTCGACTCTCTGAGTCTATTGAACTGATTAATTCACAACAAATGATTCAGTGATTCGAAAGCACTATATTTCTATCTTGATTTCTACAAATCACTAAATAGCTAAACTGACTAATATGTTAAGGGTCTGTATAATTTTCATTCTTTTATAAAAAAAAATTTTTTTGTCTAATTAGGTCATTTATTTCCATTAACTGTCGCTCTGACTGATGAATATAAGTTTGGCAGAAATAGAAATCATGACAATATAATATTCTTTCACAGAAATATGACACTTACATTTAAAGGGTTAGTTCACCCAAAAATGAAATTTATGTCATTAATGTCTCACCCTAATGTCGTTCCACACCCGTAAGACCTCCGTTCATCTCCAGAACACAATTTAAGATATTTTAGATTTAGTCCGAGAGCTTTTTGTTCCTACATTGAATGTATGCACGGTACACTGTCCCTTTCCAGAAAGGTAATAAAAACATCATCAAAATAGTCCATATGTGACATCAGTGGGTTAGTTAGACTCTCTTGAAGCATCAACAATACATTTTGGTCCAAAATAACAAAAACTACGACTTTATCAAGCATTGTCTTCTCTTCCGTATTTGTTTTCAATATGCGAACAAAGATTTGAACGGTTATCATCAGCGAATTGATTCATGATTCGGATTCGGATGCCAAACTGCTGAAATCACGTGACATTGGCGATCCGAATTCTGAATCGATACTCTGATTCATGACCGTTCGAATCTTTGTTCGCAGATTTTAAACATGGTTGCAGAAGAAGGTTCGAACTGTCCAAATATGTACAGTCACTGACTCTGCAAAATCGTGACAGCTATTTTTGTAAATTAGCTAAGGCTGGTGTAGTTCTTGTATCCTGTTCTTATTTATTTAACCAGGGTTTGGATATTTCCAAGACAACATATTAATTACTTTCGGGTGGTTTGGGGAATTTTGTCAAGGTTTATTGCTAATAAATCATAACGGCGCTGATCATAACCGCACAGTGATTTATAGACTGAAAGTTTGGAGAAACAAACTGCATGGTAGTGTTGTCAAAAATAATATCTATATTTTGATACATATCGATACTGAAATATCTGACTCGGTTCCAATACTCGTTGTTTAAACTGCAGTATACACACATCGATTCCAGATGTGCGTTCTCGCTCTCTCTCCCCTCTGACAGAGAGTTTGACGTGCGCCTCATTTCAGAGCCTGAATGTATTGCGCATCATTTTAATCATACCCGCATGTTTCTATGGCGTGTTTTAATGGCAGATGTCGAGAGCGTGTGGTTTTACGAAGATCATTCTCAAATATACACTACACATGAACTGCCTCTCCTCCCACTCTGTGTGCGTGCTCTCACTCTGTCCCGTGAAATCGCGAATCTTTGTGCTCTTGAACTAGAAATTAAAGGGATAGTTCACCCAATATTGAAAATTTGCTGTTGACACCCTCAGGCGATTCGAGATGTGACCCCACCCACCCCCACCCCATTAAAATGGATTACTGTTACAATGAGTCTTGTGCTTTTTGAAGCTTGAAAATAATGATTTCCTTGACAAGAGAGATATCAAAATTACAGTATGCAGTATTCAGAGGTTTTCCCATGGTATTGGATATTATACTGAATATTGATATTTGTCAAGGTATTGAACTTAGAAATTCCAGTATCATGACCACTAATTTATTTACACTAATTTATTAAAGGAAAAATTGTGTTTTGTTGAAAGTAGCTATTTTCTAAATAGATATATGATTTGATTAAATATATATTGGTACTTTAAATATCGCCGGCTAAAAAGTAGAAGAGTAAAAGAGTAGTTTTTGAGAAGAGGAATTTGTACTTTTACTGAAGTACTTTTTTGACACCAGTACATTTACTTGTAATTGAGGATTATTTCAGCAATGTAACAGTACTTGTACTTGAGTACAAATTTTCAGTACTCTTTCCACCTCTGATTAGCAATGTGGATTATTTCAAGAGACCATTCAAAGGATGGCACACATATCTATCGCTGTATGTTTTTTTAACATTTAAGCTAGCTAACGTTAGTGCGCTGAAGGTTGACTTTTCACCTATAAAACAGAAACTTGCTGATTTGTACTAGAGAAAACCAACACACCAGTACATATGGATATATTATTTTGCCTGATAAAAGTGTGCACTGCAAACACAAGCATTATTTATGATCGTCTCCGTCCAGTCTGCATTCAACCACGTTGTCTTCTTGATTTCTGTGAAGGAATGTCTGCCGGGATTCGGTCAAACTTTAGTTTTGAACCAAAAGTGCTGTTCCTTCTATTCTGGCAGCCAAAAACACAAGACGACATTTTAAAGTCAAAACCTCAAACTTTAAGCGCCTGCTATGAGTTCTTCCTTATGTTTGCCTCCAGCTAGAGAGGCGACGTCACAGTGACGTAGGCGATTAGGGGTCTATATCAAAACTGCATCTAAGAAAAAACTGATACAACCAAGTTGTTTAAATAAATGGTTAGGGAAAATATTCAACAGAGCAATTATTTAGAATAATTAAAAGTCTCCAAACATTTGTTTTTAGATAAACCTGATTGAATTAATGATAAATGCAGTAACCAATCGAATAGATCTCTTTTTGTTTAAATCTCTTTTCCTTCATCTGAATTAGTTTTGGTTAATATGTTTCCCTCAGTTGAGTGGGAAGATTTTGGGGGATTTCTCAGTGGGTATTGTGTAACAAATAAAACGTCTCGGTTACGTATGTAACCCTCGTTCCCTGAAGGAGGAACGGAGGCGTGCGTCGAACTGACCGACGAAATGGGATCTCTGAAGGCACGTCGAACGTGACCGACTGAAAGGGAACGTCTCGGTTACGTATGTAACCCTTATTCCCTGAAGGAGGGAACGGAGATGTACGTCGGAACTGACCGACGAATTGGGATCTGCCTTCAGAGATCCCAATTCGTCGGTCAGTTCGGCACGCCAACGTGACCGACTGAAAGAACAAAGAAGTGTCATTTAACATTGTGGACAGAATATATCCTGAGAAACACACATTAGATATGAGATGTCTCAATGTTAACATGAAATGAAACCTTGTCTTAAATCAAAAATGAATATGAATATTCCAAAAGAAAAATAGATATTATTTGTTTTAGTTATTAGGGAAAAGTATTCATCCAACTAAATGGAGTAACTCAAACCCAATTTTGCTCACTTTCAAAAATTTCTGAAATGAATGTAACATGTTTATGATGCGCTTTAATTTTAAGTTCAACTTTTGTGTTTCTTGTTATGTGACAAAATGGGAAAGTGTCAAGAATTTTGCTGTAGAATTTTGTAATTTTGAAAGGTTCTTTTTCTTAAACAGGACACAGAAAAACTCCTAATGAAGCGACTGAGATGGCATTTATTAAAGAGGAGATTGAAGACGTGAAGATTGAAGAAACATTAAGAGTGAAAGATGAAGAAACTGAGGAACAAACAGGTTTGTTTCATTTTCAAAACTGAATTATGACCTAATATTGTGTTGGTCCCCTTTTGCTGCCAAAACAGCCCTGACCTGTCGAGGCATGGACTCCGCTAGAACCCTGAAGGTGTGCTGTGGTATCTAGGACTAAGATGTTAGCAGCAAATCTTTTAAGTCCTTTAAGTTTCGAGGTGGGGCCTTCATGAATCGGACTTGTGTGTTTAGCAAATCCCACAGATGCTTGATTGGATTGAGGGGAATTTGGAGCCAACACCTCAAACTCGTTGTGCTCCTCAAACCATTCCTGAACCATTTTTGTTTTGTGGCAGGGTGCTGAGCCACAGCCACCACGGAATACCGTTTCCATTAAAGGGTGAACATTGTCTGAAACAAATTTTAGTTATGTCAAACATCCACATGGATGGCAGGACCCAAGGTTTCCCAGCAGAACATTGCCCAAAGCATCAACACTGCCTCCACCGGCTTTGCCGGCACTGTTTGGCTCTTCCCATAGCACAGGTTAGCGACGCACACAGCCATCCACGTGCTGTAAAAGAAAACATGATTCATCACACCAGGCCACCTTCTTCCACTGCTCCGTGGATCAGTTATGATGCTCATATTCCCACTGTTGGTGATTTAGGCGGTGGACAGGGGTCAACATGTGTAGCCTGACTGGTCTGCGGCAACTGGGCCCAGGAGACTCTGGTGTACCTTCAGCTGGATTCTTCATTGAGTAGATGCTGTGTGGCACTGCAGTCATAAAAGTCTGATGTACTCCAATCAGAGCAAATTTCTTTTTCAATCTTCATTTAGGGGTAAAAAAAAGGTGCTCTTCAGGTATTTCAAAGGACTGTAGTGAATGTGAAGTACATAATCCACCCTTGTTATTAAATATGGTTTCTATATACTGCTGAGTATAAACGCAGTACCTTATCCTTAATAACTGTTCAGGGATCATGGTCCCTTTAAGATGTTCTGATGCGTGTATAACACCCACTTGAGGAACTGTAGTTAAGATTGTGTTTTTGGTAATTAAACGAGACACTCGTGTGCTCAACATGAGAAGTTGTCGCTTGTTCTTCACAGCAATTTCCACAGGACAATGTAATGGATAGGATATCCACCCCACCCCGCCCTTGGCCATATGCTTGGGATTATCTAGTTCTACCAGAAAGACTCGGGAGAATGAACCGTGTGACAATTATCCATTTATTAACAACCCAGCAAGCAATCAAGTATTTTGGCATAGGTCCCGTCCGTGGCTCAGTCGGAGGGTCCGGACTCTGCATATCCTGCCTGAAGATGAAGGCAGAGGCGCAGCCGACCCCGTTATGGAAGGGACCATCCTGGTTGGTGGTAGGTTAGCTGTAGAAAGGATTTTGACTTGGAGGTGGAGGGGAGGATGGCGGTGAATTCAGAAATGGGTAAGTACCGATCTTTTATACCCAAGTATAATGTGATTGGATAGACAAGAAAGTAGAAGTGACGTGACAATTAAGTATTCCTGGCAGAACTTACGCTAGAGCTTTCATTTGTATGTTGGTTTTGATGCTTTACATGTCTAAATGTTTTGTTGTCTGTTGCTTTGTGCCATTAATCTGATGTTAATTTGCATTTGGCTCTTTTCACCTTACACCTGATGGTGCTGAAAGAGGAGAGTGAAGTACTGAATGAAATGGAAGAGAAAGATCAATTAAAGAATAATTATTTATTAACTGGAGAAAAAACTTTTAGTTGCTCACAGGCTGAAAAGACACAAAAAAGGGGTAAAAAGAAGGGAACTAGAAGTAATTTCACCTGTCAACAGTGTGGAAACAGTTTCACTCTTAAAAGCAGCCTTAACAGGCACATGAGGATTCACACTGGAGAGAAGCCTTACACCTGCCAACAGTGTGGAAAGAGTTTTGAGCAACGTAAAAACTTTAAAGTCCACTTGAGACTTCACTCTGGGGAGCAACTCTACACATGCCCTCAGTGTGGAAAGAGTTTCAATCAAAAACGACACTAAGAAGACCACTGCACATAAGAATTCACACTGCAGAGAAGTGTGGAGAGAGTTTCAACGAACGGAAGCTTTAACAGGCACATGAGTATTCATAATGAAGAGAAGCCTTGTACCTGCCAACAGTGTGGAAAGAGTTTCACTCAAAAAAACAGCATTACAACCAACATGAGGGTTCACACTGAAGAGAAGCCTTACACCTGTCCTCACTGTGGAAGGATTTTTAGTAGCAAAGGAAACCTTAACGTCCCCATGAGAATTCACACTGGAGTGAAGCCTTACACATGCCCTCAGTGTGGAAAGAGTTTCAACCGAAAAAGGAACCCTTTACAGGCACATGAGTATTCACACTGGAGAGATGCCTTACACCTGCCAACAGTGTGGAAGGAATTTCAGTAGAAAAGGAACCCTTAACGTCCACATGAGAATTCACACTGGAATGAAGCCATACACCTGCCAACAGTGTGGAAAGAGTTTCAACCGAAAAGGAACCCTTAACAGGCACATCAGAACTCTGGAGAAAAGCCTTACACATGTACTCAGTGTGGAAAGAGTTTCACTCTAATTGGAAGCTTTAAAGTCCACATAAGAGTTCACACTGGAGAAGCCTTACACCTGCCAACAGTGTGGAAGAGAGTTTCAACCGAAAGGAAGCTTTGACAGGCACATGATTGTTCACACTGAGAGAAGCCTTACACCTGCCACCAGTGTGGAAAGAGTTTTGCTAAAAAAGTAAAACTTAACAGACACATGAGACTTCACTCTGGGCAGCAACTCTTCACATGCCCTTATTGTGGAAAGAGTTTCACTCTCAAACAACAATTTGAAGACCACATTCAGTTTTGCTCTACAAGGAAACCTTAACCGCCACATGAGAGTTCACACTGGATAGAAGTCATTTACATGTGGACACTGTGGCAAAAGTTTTAGGTATGACATCCCTGGAGTACCACATGAGTATTCATGAATGAGAGAACTGGTTTCATATGTCATCAGTGTGGAATGAATTTGATTTTAATATCAAGATGATTCATCTGTGTGTGCAATGTAGTCCAGGCAAAGTAGCGTTTTATGACAGACTAATTGTAAAATAATTTTTTGCAGCTTAGATCATTTCTATGAGGTGTCCAGAACAACATACTAAAAGTCCTAAGAAATCCTAGTTGAGGAAATATGTTAAATTCTCATCAATCCGAGATGTGTGCCAATAAGGCCAGACAACAATACACCCCAATGGGGCTATTTTTCCCTTCACTCCTATCAAAATGAACCTTTACACAATGAAATTACCCATGAAAAGGAATTTTTTGTTTGTTTAACAAGTTTCTTTGAAAATGAATTTTGATATGCAATTGAGCTATACACTAATTGAATATGCCTAAAAAAATTAATTTACTCATACCACAGTAAAAGTATGCATTAAAAGGAACTTTTTTTGTATTACAAGTTTCTTTTTAAATGAATTTGAATATGCACATGAGCTCCACACTTATTGAATGTCCTAATTTGCATAGTGGGCAGAATTGCATAGTAGGCCAATCTGCATCCAATCATCTTACTGCCAATGGGTGATGGCAATGCTGCTTTTAGTCAGGCCTCTTATCTGAAAACTGCCTGGCTTGGTAGTACCTGCTAGGGGTATAACCCCCACCGGTATATTCTTCAGGGTCACGGAGGCACACAAGCAAGCCTGGATTCTCAACCCCTTCTCTGTGGCTCCTGGTTCTGGCACCCCCATATCAGTTTCTTATTTGTTCTTTGCTTAGTTCGGACCCTCTGGGTCATATTCATCTGATAAATCAGGCAACTGTGAGTTTGTGCAGCTAGTACTATGACATTCTCTGCAAATGTTAGTGCAAGGGAGTCCATGTTTTTGCATTTGCATCTCTTTGTGTTGCAGTCTTTCTTGCAACTTCAGCGGACTACATTTAGTATATAATATCACTTTTCTCTCCTTATTTTTCCTATCTATTTCAGTTGGTTGTCCACAGAACAAGCAATGCTCTTGAAAATTGAAGTTCTGTTCTGAGCGGAGATTATGTTTGACTTATGGTTGGAAGATGTTATTACATTTTCACGTACAATATTTTCTATTAATAATAATAGCTGCGGCAGCATTCGATGTGTACTCGGTTAATTGTCACTAAGCTACTTCCACGTAGAGCACTGGCACGGTTCACACCATTGCTGCCTTTTGCTCGTAGAACAGCCTATGTGTTTTCATCACTGAATGACTCATGTATTTTACACTTCTCCATTTCTCCCTGAAAAAGAAAACGGTGTTGTCTAGCAATGAAATTAGGCCCAATAGAATTTCCCTAGTGCTATGGCGAACATCAGTTTGTTTCAGTAGACTAGGCGATGCTGCTTGAAGATGAAAAGTATTGGCCTTAACCTAAATGTGTCTACAGTAAAATGTCTAGTTAGAAAGGAGTTGGTAACTTAAAATGTTCCGATTGGGTTTCTAGCCTAGATATTGCTGTTGTCTGGAAAGTGTGGAATGTCTGGAAAGTGTGTCTATCTGGTTTTTCATCTGTCTTCTGTGTGAGAGTGAATCATTTAGTTGGTAGGAATGACCTCTGCCTGTAATTTCATAATCTTACCAACAATACCAATCATTTGTAAATCTACCAGCCCAAAGTTTAATCTCACCACATAACTAATGACTAAGATGGCTATTCTGACTTTCTTCTGATGTTATCTGTGGGGAAATGTCATTAGGTAAGGCTTGTTTGCATTTAAAAAAAAGAAGAATTTAGAAAGCAACTGGAGGCAAGATTGTACAATCAATTCCTAAGGCCGGAGACACACTGCAAGCGTGGCGTAAGCGTGGCTTTTTACGTCTTTTCACTAGAAGCGTGTCTGATGCATCGCTGCTGCCGCCAGGTGACGAACAGAGAGTGCTATCTCGGGACATAAGCGCCGACAGACCAGTCTACATTTGGATTAAAACTCTGAAAAATGTGTAAGTGTGCTGTCTGTTTATTTCAATAACATTTACTACTTTGTGTATAAAAAAATCTGTAGCCCTATTGTAAACTTACTAGCCTACCTGATGTTGGATCATTATTCAGAAGACACATAGGCCCTATCTTTCCATGGATCTTTATAACAGGGATCTTGTGGATCGTACAGTTGTCTGTGTTTCTCCACCTCTTCAATTAACCTGCCGTCGTCCATCGTTTCAAACTCGAAGTGTTACTTTTTTCAACTAGAAAAGTCACGTGATTTGGATCGCCTTGTTCGACATATAGGGAGAGGTTTGGAAAGCCAAAATAGGCTACAGAATATTTTGTTCTGTGTTGACAGGTTTAATATTTCAAAATCGATAATTATGTTGTTTTTTATTATTACATCTGCATTTATGTTAACCTACAGACTTTCAAATATAAAAATGTCATTTATTAATATGAATTTGTGTCAAATTGCCTTATAAACACCTTTTCCTATTCTATTTTGCCTGGAACGCTTCCAACACGCTCACGTGTCGCTTGAAAAATAGGCGTCTCTTCTATTTCAAGCATCCACGCGTTTTCCGTGTGTCACGCAGGCAGTGTGCAAGCTCCAAACCGTTAACATGGGAGCCGAAATAAAAACAGACACGCCACGCAGCCGAGATGCCTACGACATGCTTGCAGTGTGTCCCCGGCCTAAGGTCAATGCAAGTCTTTTGTGGCAAGTGACTTCAAATGTATTGTGTTTATGCATAGGTGAACTTACTGAATGGACATGAATGTGTTAGATATTTGGCCCGTTTTTTTCTACTTGAGACTTTATGGCTTCTTGGTAAGTAAATTGGGCATAGTGTTGAGGTAATTTGCATATTTAAAATCGATTTTTCCAAAAAACTTGTGAAACAAAAATGTTACTTTTCATGTATACTTTCACTGTGTGAGGTTTGATTGTGATTGGAGTAAAGGAAACAATAAGCTCAGTAGGGTTTATTTTGGGCATATTCGCTTAGTATATGGCTCATGTGCATATTAAAATTATTTTTCATATAAACTTCTATTACAAAATGTTTTACTTTTTTAATGGGTACTTTCATTGTGTAAAGGTTCATTTTGATAGGAGTGAAGGGAAAAATAGCCCCATTGGGGTGTATTGTTGTCTGGCCTTATTGGCACACATCTCGGATTGATGAGAATTTAACATATTTCCTCAACTAGGATCTCTTAGGACTTTTAGTATGTTGTTCTGGACACCTCATAGAAATGATCTAAGCTGAAAAAAATTATTTTACAATTAGTTCTATTTTTGGCTTCAAAATGAGTTACTTTGCCTGGACTACAGTGGAAAGCATATTTACACTGTTTGGATCATTCCCTATCCCCTATATAGTGTACTGTGCCATTCACCTTGTAGAAAATAGTAGTTGTCTGAATTTTTGTCGCAGCTTCAGCATCTATTTATAATGTATATAGAAACACATTAACAAAGTTATACATTTTGTGGTACTTACATTACCCAAATGTTTCCAATAATGTTTAAATGTAGAGAAATCTAGTTTGGATGAACACTCTGCACACTCTGTAGGGGTCTACATGAGTCCAAAAATTTGTACCTATAGAGACTCATAATTTGCGACAGAACCGACCCGGATCCATCTATTATTTCAAAAGCTGGACCCAGACCTGTGCAGATCCGAGATATGCCAAAAATGTAGTACCCGGAAGCGACATGGACCCGCTATCATTTGATAGCTGGAACTGAAACCGGCGGGAAGACACAGACCTGACTGGAACCGATTGTCTCATATTCCACAATAAACTGCTCTTAACAAGTCAATAAACAAGAAAATATAACTTTTTGTCTCAGCCTACCTAACTTTATAGTCGTCGGCTCCCTTCCTTGAACCTGATTGTGATGCATTACAAAGAGACATGACGCGCATGAGACTGCACTTGCAACCTGAAATATGATTTTTACACAATTTGAGCATCATAGAAAACATTTATGTGACAGTTCACCTGAGATTTTGTTGCTGATTTGAATTATATTATTTAAATTTGAGTACATTATTACTGAGAGAGTGAGCGAGAGAGAGAGTTTGTGTTTTTTGTTTTTTTAAAACAAAATTTATTTATTTCCCATCTCTTTTCCTATCCTAATTTAACCATTTTTAAGTTACACAAAACACACAAGCTGTGTTGAGTGATCACGGCCAGGTGTTCTCCGAGTCTGCTCAATTCGGGTATTACACACAATGTTAAACAGACCCTGGACCCGAAGTTATAGATTAGGACTGGACCCACGGGTCTCGGGTGCTCCGTGTAGACCTCTACTCTGATGGTGATATATGAGACGTTGATTATAGCACAAATGACAGAGTAGTGCTTTATGTCAAAATCAAACCTATGACCTTAGGCAGGAGTTGAAGCTGGAGAGTCAGTCCACACACCTGCACTCTGTGTGGGAATGGCTTCATACTTAGTGAACACATGAATATTCACACTGGAGAGAAGGCATTTACATGTGATCAGTGTGGAAAGACTTTTAAATGTAAATATATCTTTAAAGAAATGACTTACAGTACCAGAAAAAAAAACCCAGGTTGTTTATGTTTAATATACAGGTGCTGGTCATATAATTAGAATATCTTCAAAAAGTTGATTTATTTCACTAATTCCATTCAAAAAGTGAAACCTGTACATCATATTCATTCACTACACACAGACTATATTTCAAATGTTCATTTGGTTCAAGAAACAGAGGGAGAAGGTGGAAGCTGTCTTGCATGAATTGAAACAATCATATTAGAGGAAAATGAAATGACCATGAGTAATGTCATGTTATTTTTTACGGTGTTATGTCTCTCCTATCTAAACTGTATTGTTCTTTGCTGGTGAGATTATCTGAGACTGATATGACATATGATATAACTCCTGGCCGATTTAAGCATACTCAAGGGCAATTGATGGAGTCACTAGAGATCTTACTTCTATTCTCAAGTGATAGTGGAGCACTATAGACCTACACTTTGAGTATTAATTTAAAGGTGTCTGGGACACACAGGTAAACTTAAGTCAGATGCGTAGAGGAAACAACCAGTTTCTTCTCCTTGCATCCAGCATTCACATTTCACCAAAGCCCTTTTACAATCAGGGCACTTTACTTCAGCTGATTAACCCTTAACGTTTTGCTGAATTTTTTATCATGACAGCAGAAACAACTTAAAATACTATTTTTTTTTTAATCATTTTTGGCCATTTAGATAAATGTGAGACATCATTATAAAAAGTTAAGTGTATACTTTCTAGCTGTTGTGAAATTTGTTAAAAAAAAAATTCAAAGCGATGGAGAAAAACTGTAAGATCCAGTAGTTTATACCAATCTACATCAGATAATGCAAACTACAGCAGAAAAGACGAATATCGTTCAACCATTCATATCTTTATCTGGCATGATAATGAAGACATTTGGAAAAGAAACTTCCACGACCCAAGTCCTCCGTCACCTCAATTTTGTTCACCAAAAACCAAACAACTAATAAATTCATATTCAAGTCCACATAAACATACAACACACAGACAGTCACACAGAGTGTGCAGATACTGTCAGTAGAGACAGTAAACATTTGTGTTATATTAGAGGTGGTGTGTGACATGCATAATGAATTAATGCTGATGGGAAATGAGGAAATGCTCTCTACTGAATCTCTTGATAACAAGCTTTTGAAAATGGAGGGAAAAAATCGACCACATTCACTCCATCAGGGAAGTGTTTTCTTATGGCAGAAACCAAAGCCATTATGAGACTCAAAAGAAGTGCTTCAAGTTAAACCCATCATGACTGAAACATTAAAGAGTGCATAAAAACTGTTGTATTGTTGATCATTTTAGTTACTATCATTTTTTAAATCATTATATGAAATACATGCATCACGTGGCTTTTGTGTTCACTATCAACATGTTAATGAAAGTGTTCATGACTGTCATTATTCACTGTCATTAAGCTGAGATGCTGTTTGATTATTCTTCAAGTGTGCCGTACTGTGAAAGTCAGCTCTAGTGTTCACAATATTTGAACATGACTGAGGTTTTCACCAATATTAATTCACATCATCATTTAACATTTGGAGCACATGTTGTAATGATCTGTATATCAGAAATGGCCATTTCTCATGTGGATACAGTCAGTACACTTTACATTTATCACTATGTCACGGGTGACAAAATGCTGGGAAAAGTGGAACCTTTCTTTCTTTCCACTTTCCCCGAGGGGAATTATTTTGGTGTAACACCTCACTCCGGTTCCGGGTGTAGCAGAGATCAGAGCCATATAGAGTGAGAGTCGCGACAACTCCATAGACTCCAATGGAACGTTTTTTTTTACAGCAATGGCGGCCGGTGGAGACTCTCAATAGTTCCCGGAAGTAGCAGCCGCGCCATAGAGTTACAGCAGAACAGACAGTTTGTGATGGACTTTTAAAAGCTAAGACGTCTAATCAGTAAGATTTTAAATTATCAGCAGATCTTAATCAAAATAACTTGTACATTAAAGCCTGCTTGTGTAGATTATTCATCATTAAATTAGATTATATTAGACTATAGTGTTATCAGATTAGTCTTGGATCGCTACTGGATAAAGTTATTATCGAACAGCGTATTTTTAAATCTGTTATTTTAATTCCGTTTCATCCATCGTTCTGGAATTAGAGAAAAGGTGTGCAAGGTATGGAAAGTTACATATTAGTTAATTATAACGTTTGGGCGCGTGTGACAGCGGGTGTGTCTAAAGTGGTAAAATAAGGATACCAAGTTTGTTCCTTATTAGGCTACACGTGTGAATACATTTCTTTAATGATAAAATGCATCCGATATACAAGCAGTGTTTTAGGCATTGTGATTAAATTAACTTTACCTTTACCAGCATTTATTAATCTTTGTTCATGTTAATTTCAACATTTACTAATACATTATTAAAATCTTGTTAACATTAGTTAATGCACTGTGAACTAACATGAACAACTGTATTATATTAACGAAGATAAACATTACTGTAACCATATATATATATATATATATATATATATATATATATATATATATATATATATATATATATATATATATATATATATGTCACCTGTAACACTATAGCTGTGATCATCAGCTATAGTGTTTTTGTTGTTGAAATTTGTATTTATATTCAGGTTTATATTCAGATTGACGTAACATAAAAAAACAATAGCAACCCGTCTCAATCCAAGCTAACGTTAGCCTAAATTATGTTAACGAGGCAAACGTTATGGTAATTGTGCACTCTAATTCTTAAATATTAGCGGATTTTATCTTTTAAAAACAACATCGCTGTAACCACATACTCATGCTACATACACATATGTAATAAAATTATTGAAAATCAATGCATTTATTGACTATTAATTACCAAAAATCGCAGTTCTGTCACTGTGACTATCAATTTGAATTGCCCGCCAAAGCACTTCCTGGAACTATTCGAGGGCTACATGAATCACGTGACTATTAAGCGTTTTGAACTTCCGTTGTCGCAACTCTAAATCTATATGGCTCTGGCAGAGATATTGTCCAACCTAATTACTGCTGATGCACGGCAGGTGTGAGAGAGAAGCGGCGTTTGCACAGGCGGTCCGCTTCACAAGGAGAGGATAAAAGAGCCATTCGGAAGAGAAGAAGGAAAAGGAGGGGCAGGGTTGAGGTCGAGCTGGTAAAAGTCAATCGGTGTCCAGTTAATCAGCTGGTTTGGATGGGTCTCTGTCATTGTGTCTTGGGGTAGAAGATTTCCTGGGTGAGCGCTTATATTGGACGCTGTCGTTTAGAGCTGCGTGTGGAATATTACTGGATTGAACTGCTGCTTGGATCTGTGCCGGAAGAGGAAGAGAGAAAGATAAGTGAATTAATTACATTGTTGAATTAAATGTAAAGCTGGAAGAAAAGACTGTGAATGTGAAATTTACTATTGAGGAGGACATCTGTTTCAGATACACTGGAGAGGAATTGAGAGTTGAATATTTCCATTCAAGTGCATGGATGAAGCGAGGCTTCTGATCAGCCCTACTGTGTGCGTGACTTGCAGTTGTTTGCCTTACCTGATACACGTTGGATTAATGCTGTGGATTTGTAGTGAACACGAGTGCTGTGTGCTATGCTGAGAAGAGTCTCCCAACGCCTGCTTCCATTCTTGTGAAATGATCTACTTGTCTCCATCCAAATTCCGGAACGATACAACTGAACTGGTGAAGTAATGCTTTGTATTCTTCTCATTTCCACTGAGTATTGTCGTGAAGTAATCCCTCGTTGAAGGCTCCTGTTAACCCTCTCTTTCTCTGAAATTACAAGCCTCGTGAAGAACCGTATGGCTGTGGAAAAGTCAGAACTATTATACGTATTGATGGAGCTTTGAAGATGTATAACAACGCTGGTAAAGCTGACTATTGAACCTCTCGCTAGTGTCTGATGAAAACCTTACCTGTTACCTACCGTCTGAGTCCTGCAGATGTGCAGCAACGTTCGTAAGTTTTAAAGTCACAATTTCCCGTCTCACGTCCTGATAAGAGAATCTGCTGTTAAGAGAAGAAACCTTACCTGGTACCTACCGTCTGAGTCCTGCAGATGTACAGCAATGCTGCGAAGTGAGTTTTAAAGTCACAATTCCCCTCTCTGGTTCTGATAAGAGAAACTGCTGTTAAGAGAAGAAACCTTACCTGTTACCTATCGTCTGAGTCCTGCAGATGTGCAGCAACGCCGTGGAGTGAGCCTTCCTAGCCACTATTGCTACATTGTCCCTCGAAGACAGTGGAAGGTCGTCCCAGCGGCTACTCTGGCCCAATAGCCTGAGGAGACAGGAGTTGCTCATTCTTTCCTCAAGTTGATTATCATCCAATAAAGATTATTATTTTTGAACTCAATTACTTGCCTCTTCCTTTGTCCGTTTGTTGCGTGCCTGCGGTGTCGGCTCCTCACGGTGGTGTTTGGAGTCAGGGGCGGCTGGGCATCCGAGTCCGCCCCGGCCTGCACTGGTGACAACTACATCAAGTGTCAATAATTATAATCAGAGGCAGAACATTATTAAAGCGAGTGCAGAATCAAACTAACTCAAAGTTTACTGACGGATTGATGTGGCGCTTCACAAACATCAGTGTCTGGAATCAAACTGCAAATGAACATGGAGTGATTTTGCTCTCACTTCATAATCGAGCCCGATCTCACGAAAATGCGTTTCAATAGTACGAATGTACGAACCCCCCACACCCTCACCCTACCCAAAAGCGTGTCATATACACGCCATAAAGTGCGTATCATATGCACGCCAAAAGCAGCGTACCATATGCACGCCAAAATGAGTTTTAGCGTATACATTCTCTGACAATTTCACACTCGTACTATTTATACGCATTGTCATGAGATCGTGTTGCATAATCATAATCTGATGACCTCACAGTATGATCTCAGCATTTTATCACTGTATTTCTGGGTCTTCTCATTGGGGCTCTTTCAGTGTTTTTCTGATGTTTGGTTTTGTTTGCTGATTGCTGATGTGGTTGCATTGAGTGTAAATTATGTTTAATGCATCTTTGCTCGATGTTTCTGGAGTTAATTTAGCCTGTAAAAGAGCGCTGAGCAGCTCATAAACACCATCTTCTGATGAGCAGCGTCTTCAGTCTGATTCCCGGTAAGATCATGTCGTCTCTGTGTGAATTATTGTGTCATTGTGTTTCAGTGTCAGTTTAGTCAAACGTCAGCACATGTTGTTCAGCTTGTTGACTCTCTAGTGCTTGTTTATGTGCAACAGTGTAGAAAAAATTAAAGTGAGTTTTGGAAGTTTTCTTTCAGGTTCTTTCCATTTTATGTTCTTGAGATTGATTTGATAATGATATGTGTCTCATGAACATCATCTGTCTTGTAGTTTGATGTTTATTATGATTTCAGGTAAGATCATGAGATCATCTCATCCATGAGTTTATATTGTCATCTATCTTTGTATTTTAGCCTCTGGTTTCATTTGATCATTTGTACTTAAAGTAGTTTCCTTTAATTATAATTTTGGGTGATTTCAGGCCAATCGTTGCTTAGCAACCTTAACTAGGTGCGGATGGTTGTAATGCTTTGACCACGATAGCTCTCGCGAAGTTAATGGAAGAAAGAGTTTAGAGGCGGAAAGGGTGTATCGCACACATTTAATGGCAGGTACACAGGCAACGCGATCCTCTCACACATGAGAGATTACTCTTTCTTAGTGTCACAAAATAAAACTAACAAAACAAAGTATATCAAGAGGGTAGAGCACGCTTAGCATCTGCAGTGGATCTCACTCACACTCAACTCAAAAACGTCATCACGCATAGCGTGTATCATGAATGACGTGATCAGTCTCTTAAAGGGGCACACCACATGTTAGGTTCTTAATCCTTTATATAATGCCTCATCCCAATCCTGAATTTTGCAGTTGAATAGGGGTTCAACAGACACAGGAAGGTTCACGCCTTTGGTTTCCCGTACGTGATTGGTTCTTCTCAAGATCGGGAGTCAGCCCATCTCGTCTATAAGAGCTTGCATTCCGCTATGAGAATGTGTGCTTAAAAATGTATGCTTAAAAGAGACTGCGAAGAAGGACGCTGATTCCACCGGCATTCCGCCACACCGAAAGGCCGGCAGCTGCCTGTTTCAGGCTAGTCCGTTGGAGTTCCAGTCGTTCTGTCGAAGAAGGAGTTGGAGAACTCCAAAGGTGGCAGACCAGAGAAAATGGGTTCAAGCCATCTAGAACTCTCACTTTCCTTTCTTTTACTTAAGTTAGTTTTCTTTTCGCGAGTCTCATGTTCTAAGTTAAGTTTCGCCACAAAGCTTCTCTCAACGAATCTCCAGCGAGTGCGCTTCAACTTCAAACAGCCACAAGACCCTCTTATCCAGCAGCCAGCACGCCATGTGATTGGCTTCCCAAGACGCCCATCAAAGACACGACATGACCTTCCGCAAATCACAAAGAACCGGGAAACCCCTCTCCAGCCAGGACCAAAAGGGAATCCCCGTTCAATGATGACACGCGCGACAAACGCAAGTAACCTCCAGATTCTAAACTGAACTGGTGCATTGATATCAAATTGAATAACCCCGCCTAAGCAACGATAGGAGGGTTAAGTCAATGATCGGTGGTTCATTCAGGTCATGTGTTATAAATGCAGGTACTGCTAGAAACTTGGGACTTCATCCTTCTCTCTCTTTAAACTCACTCTTCCCTCACTTTCCCCATTTCTGCAACGCGTGTGAATGTGTGTATTTTTGTTTTTGTTAGATTTTAGTTTTACGTGTTAGAGTAATCAATAAAGCTTTGTTTATAAATTAAAGATAAGTGTTCTTGTGTTATGTGCTTACGAATTTTAATGTCTTGAACTGCTGATCTAAGTTACCTGGCTGTTAAATAGTGTTTCACTATTCTGTTGATATTAATATCCCCTGCAGAGTTGATAGTTACGGCCCGTTCAAATGAACGCTAGACGAGTCATTTGCTAGGTCGTAAAATAGACTCTTGCAAAATTCCCTATGAATTAATTAATTCATTACTTTGAGCTAAATAGACCTGTTCCCTTATACAGAGTCCCCTTTTTTACATATCATATGTACTACAGCAACAATAACTAAGGAGTGCGGGGATTAGTGAAGGGTCAATTATCATTGTGTGTGATTTCAGTTCAGCGGCTGTCAATGGAAAAACCACACAGATTTTCATTTCTTAAAGAAAACAGGCTTGAAAAACAGGAGAGAATCAATATTTTTTAATGTAAGACTCTTATCGGGCGATAAAAAAAATATTGCAGTTAATCTATTCTCAAAATTGGGTTGGGAGCTGGGTCTATACTAAGCAAAACAATGATGACTTTCACCGTGATATTTTAGCACTGTGCACTGTAGGGAGCACTGTAGGGAGCGAGAACGAGTCTTCAAACCTGTGTGTATGCCTACTGTGAAATTACCAGATCAAGCGTGAACGCTGGCATCCGAACTCGAGTCCTGACAAGCGTGACTGCCGTACTGTAAGCAGAGAGCTGTAAATCTAATTACAGCTCGTCGTCAGCGTTCTTTAGAGCATTTGCAGTAGATTCACTGCAGATAGACGCAAGTGTCATTCCATACTGAAGCTTTGGTAACAAAACCAAAGGTTCAAAAACAAAAATATGAAAAGTTAGGTGAACAACGCTATTCATTTTGCCACCTTATCGCACATAACTTAAACTTTTGTAATGTGTTTTTAAAAACTAGGTTTTCCTTGTTCCCTTTGAAAATGCCATGGGTCTGCGGAATTTGCATAATGCAACTCCGCCCCACCGTGTGGGTATAAACGGCGTTGCATTGCAGTCACGCATTACGTTTCTGCTTCGGAGCCGAGTGTTACTTGCCTTCCTGAGCGATTTCTCTTCAAGACGAGTGTCTCCCCAGAGTGTTGGTGTACGGCGCGTTCCAGCGAGTTCCGCATTCCTGACGATCTGTGCAGTGGTCTGTGTGTTCTCCCTGGGTGTCTCAGCACTCTGCTTGAGTAAAACTCCTCTCTAAAAGAGCTGCACGCGGCGCGTCTTTTTAAAGATGTCTCGCCCGTGTTCCGTTCCTGGGTGCGATTGGCGGGTTAGTCCGTCTGACGGGCACGATCGCTGTTTGGCGTGTTTGGGCCTCGTACACGCTGAGCGGGCGTTCGTGGCAGGAACATGACCGTCGCGGTATTGCGATCGAGACTCCGTGATCTCCGGGCTGGAGGGAGAGTCCCCTCTACCACACCCCAATCTACTGTCTCCACGAGAGGCAGTACTTTGGCTGGTGGTCAGGGTGATCTGAGGGTGACTGTGTGGAACAACCCGACGAGCATTTCTCGGGCCACGCCCCCCTCTTGCACTCCGCAACCTCTGGTGTTACCAGATGAGGGCGCTGGTGTTTCCCGTCCTGGGCCCAGTGTCACAGTTGGTGCGCCCGCGGATGACGGCATGTCAATCGCCGCATCACAAGGCGGGCTGGATTCCTCTGGAGATGAGGATTCGGCTGAGCTGCCTCACTCGGGAGTGCCAGCTCTGCCCGAGTCTGATCCAGAGCTGACGGCCATGCTTTCCCGTGCAGCCGAGAGCATCGGGCTTGAGTGGAACCCTCCGCCATGTCCTGAGCGCTCGAGGTTGGATGATTGGTGTCTGGGGGCGGCCCACGCCGTGCGTGCCCGCCAGCCTCCAGTTCCTTTCTTCCCGGAAGTGCATGAAGAGGTGTCACGGTCGTGGAGGTCCCCGTTGACTTTCCGCAATCGTTCGGCAGCCGCATCCGCCTTTACGACGCTCGATAGCGGCGCGGCCAAAGGGTACACTGGGGTCCTGTCCGTCGAGCGCTCTGTAGCGATGCAGCTGTGGTTGCAGAGCGCCACGGCGTGGCGTGGTGACCCCAGGCACCCGTCCAAGGCCTGTAAGTTCTCGTCCACTCTCGTGGGCAAGACTTATAGAGCTGCGGGCCAGGCTGTGTCCGCTCTGCATGCTATGGCCATCCCATCAGGTCCACCAGGCCAAGGTGCTCAGAGACATGCACGCTGTGCTGTGCTGACCCCGCCTTAGTGCAGGAGCTGCGCACAGCCACCGACCTCGCGTGCTATGGGTCAAGTGATGTCCACTTGTGTGGTCCACCTATGGCTCAACCTGGCCGAGATGCGTGAGGCTTACAGGACACGGTTTCTGAACGCCCCCATCCCCCAGGCTGGGCTATTCGGCGGGGCAGTCGAGGACTTTGCCCAACAGTTCTCGGCCACACAAAAGCAGACTGAGGCCATCAAACATATTCTGCCCCGGCGGCCCGCTGCTGCTCCCACCCAGCCGCCGGCACAGATGCCTCAGGCTGCTCCCCGCCGAGGGCGCCCCTCCGCCCGGCCCCAGCAGCAGCCTTCACCCGGGCAGCAGTGCGGAGGTTCACCTCCGAGTTCACCTTCGAGCTGCCTGTCTCAGGACCGCCGCTTAGCCTGCCGTTTAGCGGGCTTCGGGCTGAGACAGGCAGCTCGAGGTGAACTGGGGTCTCTCCCAGGTTGGAGGAGGAGAGACCCAGGGGAGAATCTTTTGTTTGAAATCCCTGCTGCTGGCACCTCAAAAAGCGGCCAGCGGCACCTTATACTGGGTTAAAGAGAGATCTGAATCATTCAACTCCGAGCCCCAAGAGGCGACTGGCAGCGCGACGCTCAGCCTCGCCACTCTCAGTCCCCTCTGTCGCCAGCCCCTGTCAGACGAGGCCCCCGTGGAACGCTATGACTTCCCTGGTCTCCTCTGTCAGGGCGCGGAACTAGACCCCGCCCACACGCAGAGACGCTCCATCGCTTCCCTTGTGTGGGCCGGTCGTTTCTGCTTCGCTGCCCCATCGCGGGTACGCCTGTGGCTCGCATGACCCCGCTGGTCCAGTTTCAGGGGCCTGGCTAGCGCTCCCAGGCTGTCCAGCTGGCTCGCTCGCACCATCAAGCTTGGTTATGCGATTTATTTTGTACGATCTCCTCCTCGCTTTCGGAGAGTCCGCAATGCCCGTCATGCGTGCGGAGATCGACACCCTACTGGCGAAGGGTGCCGTCGAGATCGTCCCTCCGGCCGAGATGAAGTCCGGCTTCTACAGCCCGTACTTCATTGTACCCAAGAAGAGCGGTGGGTTATGACCAATCCTGGACCTGCGCATCTTTAACCGAACCCTGCACAGGCTTCAGTTCAAGATGTTGACAGCCAAACGCATTTTCGAATGTTTTCATCCACGAGATTGGTTTGCAGCGATCGACCTGAAGGACGCCAGATACTTTCATGTCTCCATTCTTCTCGACACAGACCGCTTTCTACGGTTTGCCTTCGAGGAAGGCATATCAGCACGCCGCTTCTCCCATTCGGCTAGCTCTGTCCTCGCGCTTTACGAAGATCGTCGAGGCAGCCCTTGTGCCACTCAGGCAACACGGGGTTCGCATCCTGAATTATCTCGACGACTGGCTCATACTGGGCCACTCGCGAGAGCAGGTGTGCAAACACAGAGATCTGGTACTCCGCCACTTAGCCCGACTGGGCCTTCGGCTCAACTGGGAAAAGAGCAAACTCTCCCCAGTGGAGATCGACTCGGTCACCATGTGCGCGCAGCTTACGAGCGAGCGCGCGCAATCTCTGCTGGTTTGTCTTCGCCACGTCGAGGGCAAGAGCGCGGTCCCACTGAAGTTATTTCAGAGGCTCCTGGGGCATATGGCATCTACAGCCGCAGTAACGCAGCTCGGTTTGCTCCATATGAGACCGCTCCAGCATTGGCTCCGCGGCCGAGTCCCGAGGTGGGCATGGAAACGCGGCACGCTCAGGGTACAAGTTACCCAGGCCTGCCGCCAGACCCTCACCCCGTGGAGGAACCTCAGCTTTCTACGGGCAGGTGTTCCCTTAGAACGAGTTTCCAGGCATGTTGTCGTCACGACAGATGCCTCTGCCACGGGCTGGGGTGCCATGTGCAATGGTCATGCTGCCGCGGGCTCCTGGGACCCCAGCGCATTTGGCATGTCAATTACCTCGAGTTGCTGGCCGTACGTCTTGCCCTGCACCGCTTCTGAGCCCTGCTGAAGGACAAACACGTGCTGGTCCGCTCAGACAACACGGTGACAGAAGCGTACATCAACCGACAAGGTGGTCTACGCTCCCGCCGGATGTCGCAACTTGCCCGCCACCTCTTGTTATGGAGTCAGAAGCATCTGAGGTCGCTTCGAGCCATTTACATCCCGGGAGCCCTGAATCAGTCAGCCGACGAGCTGTTGTGACTTTGGCCCCTCCCGGGGGAATGGAGACCCCATCCCCAGACGGTTCAGCTGATTTGGGAACAGTTTGGCGACGCACAGATAGATCTGTTTGCCTCCCGCAACTATTCCCACTGCCGCTGGTACTACTCCCTGACCGAGGGGACCCTCGGCACGGATGCACTAGCGCACAGCTGGCCGCGGGGCCCACGCAAGTACGCGTTTCCCCCAGTGAGCCTTCTCGCACAGCTACTGTGCAAGATCAGGGAGGACAAGGAGCAGGTCCTTTTGGTCGCCCCGTATTGGCCCGGCCGAACCTGGTTCTCTGAACTCATACTCCTTGCGACAGCACCTCCCTGGCCTATTCCCCTGAGGAAGGACCTCCTTTCTCAGGGAGGGGGCACCATATGGCACCCGTGTCCCGACCTGTGAAACCTCCACGTGTGGCTCCTGGACGGGACGCGGCAGGTCTGAGTACCTTACCACCTCCGGTAGTGGCTACAATCACTTCTGCTAGTGCCTCGTCCAACAGGCGGGCCTACGCTCTGAAGTGGGACCTCTTCATCACCTGGTGCTGTTCTCGCAGAGAAGACCCCACGAAATGCTCGATCGGGTCCATGCTGTCCTTCCTCCAGGAGGGAAGAGAAGGCTGTCTCCCTCCACCCTGAAGGTCTACGTGGCAGCGATAGCGGCTCTCCACGACCTGGTGGACGCTAAAATGGTTGGACAGCACGACCTGGTAGGCAGGTTCCTTAGAGGCGCCAGGAGGCTGAATCCACCTCACCCGCTACAAGTACCCTCTTGGGACCTCGCAGTAGTATTGTCAGCCCTGCGTAAGGCTCCCTTCGAGCCTCTGCAGTCAGTAGAGTTAAAGTTTCTGTCAATGAAGACAGCATTCCTGGTTGCTCTGGCCTATATCAAGAGGGTGGGGGACCTGCAGGCATTTTCGGTTGACGAAGCGTGCCTGGAATTTGGGCCGGCTAACTCTCTCGTGATCCTGAGACCCCGGCCTGGATATGTGCCCAAGGTTCCCACCACTCCTTTCAGGCATCAGGTGGTGAACCTGCAAGCACTGCCCTTGGAGGAGGCCTTGGCACTGCTCTGTCCAGTACGCGCCCTTTGCGCCTACGTAGACAGGACGCGGTGCTTTAGGACCTCAGACCAGCTCTTTGTCTGTTACGGAGGGAAGCAGAAAGGGAAGGCTCTCTCTAAGCAGAGGCTGTCCCATTGGATAGTGGACGCCATTGTCCTGGCTTACCAGGTTCAGGGCTTGCCGTGCCCCCTAAGTGTGAAGGCTCACTCCACGAGGAGTGTAGCATCCTCTTGGGCTTTAGCGCATGGCACCTCGCTAACAGACATCTGCAGAGCTGCAGGCTGGCCGACACCTAATATATTCGCAAGGTTTTATAACCTGCGGGTGGAGCCGCTGTCCTCCCGTGTACTCGCCCCAGATGGCCAGTAACCGGACCGGCTCAGGTGTCTTCGCTTGCTGCGCCATTCCACTCCACGGACTGGATGCGTACGCTTTTACTCAGGTAGCTTCTCAGGAGCCCCTGAGCTCCTCCAGCACTGATGATGCCGTCACCAGAGTGCAGGCCCGTTCAATTCAGCACTCGTGGCAGGCTAGGTGCCCCCATGTGCATGGTTCCCCCTCTGGGCAACCCCCACATGTGTTTCTCCACGGTAAGTCTCTTGGAGCAGGTGTCTTCCCTTGGCAAACCCTTGCCATCCTGGAGTGTAATATTTTCCACCTGCGGCTGGGTTCTCCAGGTTTGTTCCGTATGTTGCCCTGGTCGGGCCATACGTGTATGCTAAGTCCTCCCTCCGGGCAGGCATCAGGTTGCATGTTCCAGGTGGGATATGCTTCCCAGTGTACCTTGGTAGCGAACCGGCTTCCTTCGGATTATCTGGCCCAGGGAGCTTGGTCCCTCCAGGACGCTGGAAGACAGCCAATGTGGCGTGATTAGATTGGGACCCCCATTTCGTCAGTACTGACGTAACTCGGAGTGTACTGACTGAAAGGGAACGTCTCTGAAGGAAGGGAACGGAGACGTTACGTCCCCATGCCACATCCGCTGTGTCTTCTGGAACGGCCAGGCGCTCAGCCTCGGCTCTCAGCAGATAAACGTGATGCGTGACTGCAATGCAATGCCGTTTATACCCACGCGGTGGGGCGGAGTTGCATTATGCAAATTCCGCAGACACATGGCATTTTCATGCCATTGGATCGTTTTGATTGAGATCAAAGGCAGCTGGCTTCTAGTGAAACCCCCATTTCGTCAGTACTGACGTAACTCGGAGTGTACTGACTGAAAGGGAACAAGGGTTACATTCGTAAACAAGACGGTTTTATTACTCTGTATTTTGGGCTCGCATACATTTTCTGCTCATATTAAAATTGTTAGTTTGCTTATACTGTTTTTCTCTTCGCTGTTATGTTCTGGTGTTTTCCAAATCTTGCTGTTCGAGTTTCATGTAAATTAGGCGGCCTAAATCAACCAATCAAGAGGGGAGTTACATCACTCCAATGCAACTCAGGGCTACTTTAAGGCAAAATGTGTGGATGCTTGCAGTGTGCAACTAAACTGTTGCCATGTTTTTAGTAAGATAGTAAGACAATTACCATGTTTTGCTAGCATGATGTTAACATGATTAGCATGCTATAACATGATAATATAATGCTGATAATATAATGTTAACACGATAACCATGTTAACATTTTTTTGGGAAATGCTAGCATGATTAGCACGTTGTTAATATTATGCTAAGAAAATTAACATGTTGCTAGCATTATGCTAAGAAAATGAGCATGTTGCTAGCATTTTACATGATAAACATGTTGTTAACATGTTTTTAACATGAGGCTAACATCATTAGCATTTTGCTAACAAGATGTTAACACATTTTGTCTTGTTTTATCATGATTTAACCCTAAGCTAATTGCTATTAGCATGTAGCTATTCACTGCTAGTATTTTGAAAGTCCAGTTTGCTAACATTAGTTGAAACAACCGCCATGCCTTTATGATGTTCTGATGCAGAGATGTAGGTCTTGTTAAACGGTTGCTAGGGTACTCTGTTGAGTTAATAGGGAGTATCATGGCAGCTGCCAATGATGATATCTCCAGAATGCTCCTTTGCCAGTATGAATGATAACAAACCCCATGCCTCTATGACATTCAGATAAGAAGATATTCCTCCTTGAATTTGGGTTGCTAGGGTGCTCAACAGTGGTTTCTAGGGCGTGGCTAGGAAGTGTTGAAGGTGATTTGTGATTTGGCTTTTGTTGTCCTGAATCAAACGACCCCAACCTTATGTTTATGACACTTCTATCCAATGATATCCCTTTGATCTCTTGCAATGGAAGTCTATGGAACTTGTTGCTAGGGTCTCTAAATGGTTGCTAGGGTATGGCTTGATAGCTTCTTGATAGCTTCACGATGATCCTGAGATAGTGATTGGTTGCCTGAGTAAATTGAGCCCAGTGATATAAGCGATAAAAATGTATTATTTGTTAAAGTTTTCTATTTTTCTGAATGCCTCCTGTTTCTGAACCCACTGGGTCAGAAACAGGAGGCATTCAAGTATCTTGTACTTGTTCATGAGGCCTGATGTTGGTGGTTTGATGGAGTCTGTTCACTGCTGTTGTAGAACTGACAGACATTCGACACAGCTGGGAACACTCACAAGACAGTAGTGGCACGTTTGCCTGCTGTGTTTCAGTGCAAAATAGATAAACCATGTACTGATGTACACTTAACGCTGATGCTTCTGCAATAATTCATCAAGCGTTTGCCTTCAAAGAGCGTCTGTATTGCAGTCGTGGGGAAATGCTGTAGGAACAATGTTCCCCTGCAGTAAAACAGGCCAAACAGTCTGGAGGATCCTCCAGAAACGAGCGCTTTCAGCATCAACACGGCGTTCAGGATCAGTTGTGCTCACTACATCAATGCAGATGCACACATGCTCATAAGCTTTATTCTCACGTTTAATGTCATATTCCTGCTGGTCAGCTGCTGTTCCTAATCTACATTTGATCAAATAATCACTATTCACATTATTAAAGCTACACTGTGTAACTTTTTTAGTTTATTCTTAGCTAAAAACAATTAGTTCTTTCAAAAATATATGTGCTCATTAATGTATATTTACTTCTTTCAAGTAATAAAGTATTCTCGTAAGTGTGTAATATGCCATTGAAAATACATACGTGTGAGGGGTTCGAATGCGTGTCGCCATGTTGCCGCTCCATCTTGAAAGTACAGTAGCCAAAGAGGGACATACCCGTAAATTCAAGCTTCGCCTTTCGCGTTTTAACACTCAATGGCACTGTGTCGAATGTGAAGAGGGGGATTGCTTGAGACTGATATAGCCTACAATGTAAACTTTGCCTTACGCTAGTGATGTCGTATAATATACAGAATAAAGATAGCACTGATAAAAGTTACTTTACTAAGATTAGCTTGCATTCCTCTGGGAACCTGATCGCTGATGTTAGCAATGAAATGGTAAAAAAATAACGAAAACGTAAAACTATTATGCATTTTACATAGATGTCATAACCTACATGATTACTGACAAATTAAATAACTGCAAATTATAATAGTTTTCTAAAGTAACCTCATCACCTGAAGGAACACTCATGGACGAGGTCGAACTGGAAGCCATGTAAATCGGCCACCGTAGGAGTTAAAACGAAATTGGAATTGAGAGGAACAGAAACAATATTCACCCCATGGTCATATACGTTTTCACCGCTAGATGGGGGAAAATATCACACAGTGTAGCTTTAAAAACATAGTTCCCTCAAACATTTAAATAATTTACTTGCATAAGCTGAATAACTTTCTTCTGTGGAGCATGAAACACAATATTTTGAGATGTTTTGTCCTTACATTGGAAGTCGGTGGACATTTTTGGGTGAACAATCCCTAAAAGACTTGATTTAAAGTGCATGAAGTATATCAGAAGTGTGCTAAGTTTATATTAATATTCTCCAGGAGTTGTGTGTGATATTGCTGTGTCTTTATAGAAGTGTTTGGTATAGGTCACTGTAGCGTATCGAGTCAGAAATTGGTCCTGTATTCTCTCTTATCCATCATTAATATCATTATAAAGCTCTTAGAGACCTGTATCTATAAAGAGACCTGTATCTGTTTCTGTCTGTGCTTGACCAATAACAGCTGATCTGAGAACGGTCAGTGGAGAAGGTCAAAGGCAGAGCGAGGCCAGAGAGCAAAGATCCTGATCTTCAGGAATTATAGTTTGTATTCACTTCTGTATCAAATAAACACTGTACAGTCAATAATCTGTAGTTTGTCCTTTTGTAAATGAGATTTTTAACATTATTTCACCTGTGATGCATCCATTATGAAGTATCGTCCCGTTACACAAGTGACACAACAGCAGATGTGATGTGTTAAAATCATCTGCCTTTGCCTTTGAAACAACACATCAACATACCATCAAATTGTGTTCACAACAGGCTTTATTTTACTCACAAATGTGAAAACCCTGTAGGAGAATCTGGAGGAACTGGCCGTCTTCAGGGTTCTGACGTCATTCCTCTCTTATTATCACAACTTATTACAAAAGTTGTAGAGTTTTCTCCCCCTTGATAAATGATAGGGTTTCAAAAATATGCATCCAATAATTATATAGTGAAGGGCACAGTCAGTCATATGAATCAGGTTTGCTGGAGTTTGACAGCATCTCTTGCAGTAGAGACACCCATATACAACAGTACAACTCTGCACTGAATAAATGCATGTCTGGCACATAAAGATGATGTGTGTACCCCACTGAGGATCTCCTCCTCCACAGCATTTGACCAAGAGCTCTAATAGTATCTGTAGACCAAGGGCAAAGACTATTTTCACGGGGAATAAGACACAGGATCCAAATGTAAGTGAAACTGATGTTTATTGTAGGCACAGGTGAGAGTAGTGTAACAGTGTCAGATGCAGATATGGTGCCTGGAACAGTCAACACTTGGCAGCGCAGGGACGCAATGGACAACCCAGATCCTCTGTGGAGAAGATAGGAGCGATCAGAGAAACTAGTCCACCGCCGAACGAGGAAGGGAAACAACAACAGATGATCCTCCGTGAAGACAGGCAGAGCGATCATAAATCCGACAGGGAATCCACTGGAACACAGATAAACTGCCAGGAGGCAGACAAGAACACATGTTCAGAAATGAAAGTTTTGGTAATAGCTTGAGCAGCTGCATTTTGTACCAACTAATTTATGAAGAGATTTGGAAGGAAGCCCATAAAACAAAGCATTACAATATTCAATTTGTGATGTAACAAGAGCATGCACAAGAGTAGCAGTACTCTTCAGTGAAAGAACAGAACGCAACCGATTGATATTCCTAATATGATAGAATGGAGAACGGATAACACTGTTAGTATGGGCTTCAAAAGACAGGGTACTGTCAAGGATGACAACCAAACTTTTATTCTGATTAGACAGTGGAACAGAGCAGTTATCTATTAATCACAGATAAAATGTTTGACTTAGCTATTGTATTTTTTTTTATCCAATGAGAAAATATTTTGTCTTACTATTATTGAGCTTGAGGAAAACCACATTATTAATTCATCTAAGCACTCAAAAAGAGCAGACGGGGGAAACATTGAGGAAGGTTTAGAAGACAGATAAAGCTGGGTGTCATCAGCATAACAGTTAAATTGAATGCCATATTTCCTGAAAATGGTGCCAATTGGTAAAAGATAAATGCTAAACAAAAGAGGACCCAAAACAGAACCCTGTGAAACACCAGAGACAACATAAGTGGGTTTCCATTTAAACTGTTTAAGTTGTACAAATTGAATACGGTCTGTAAGCTAAGAACGAAACCAGCTTAAAGTCATACCAATAATTCCAATAGATTCCAATCTGCTTAAAAGTATTGAGTGTGAAATGGTATCTATCTAATGCTACACTAAGATCAAGAAGTATAAGTACTGATAAAAGACCAGAATCAGCAGCTAGTAATAGATCATTGGAGATCTTTACTAGTGCAGTCCCAGTGCTACAATAAGAACGTAACCCTGATTCGAACTGCTCATATAAACTAACAGTCCTGGTTTTAATGGCGCACAAGCATCAAGGACATTTTCCTTAATAAAGACATTTATTATAATGCTGGACTAAATCATCAAGAGACCATAAATTGTCCTTGCAGGGAAGTGTGGAAAGACATTCTCTAAGAATGGAGGCATCAATGCTCTTGATGTTACGAAATGTAATAGTATGACTCAATTTAAGCTTATAGACAGGTAAAAAGACAACAGGAAATGGTCAGAAAGTGATAACTCAGTGGTAGTGCAATTTCCAGGAATCACACCTGAACAGCAGACCAGATCAAGAGTATGACCTTTTGAATGAGTTGGAACATTAACAAATTGCTGTAATTTAAAACTATCTAAACATGATGAAAACTCCTTTGAGCATAGATTATCTGCATTGTCCACATGAATATTAAAATCACCAACCAAACCCACATTGGGAGATAAGGCACAGAGAGAAGTTAAAAATGAAGATAATTCCTGTAGGAATATGGGATTGGCCCTCAGGGGCCTATAAACAATAGCTAGAATGGTTGGAACAGATTCCTTAATTTGCAAGGCAACAGATTCAAATGATGTACATTCTGTTACAGGGAGAGTAGTAATTTTGGAGAGTCTCAGTTAGACAAAGAAAATCGAACAAAGGAAATTTAATGGAAATTGATTGGATAGTCCATAGTCCAAATGCAAGATCGTTCTAACCGTTGTTAGTAGTCACCTTGGTCAGCTTGGCTAACACACTGATCCACAGTCCGAATATGTTTCCTTGGAGGAAGAGGCCTTGAAGACCAAAAAGATGGAATTTCACTCACAAAAACAGTTTTGCAGGCACAATGCAGACGGGGGCTCCCCATAATGCAGGTACAAGCTGCAACAATTCCGCTGCTGTTGAGTATTGATAGAGCGGAAACACAGGATGGAAAATTAAGCAGAGGATAATCCACACAACTGCAAACCATATAGGCAGTTTGTGATCATAACCAGCTGAGCAGGCGATTTTAGGATGGCTACCAGTACAATTTAGGAAAAATATTTAGGACAGTATAAGATTTTGATATATGTTTTTAAAGCACATTACGGAATGGCGACAGAATACTTAGCTGAGCTTATTAAGCCCCACACTCCCAGATAGAGGTGGGCTGATCGATACCAACGTGAAAATATCGATACTTAAGTTTCAGTTTCTCTCGTTTCGCGACCTGGCCGTATTTGTCAAAATGCTGCTGCTGTCACAGCGCAGAGGAAGCTCTCAAGAGTGCTGCTCGTGCTCAACACTGCTCTCCTCCCCCTCTCCTGTTTTGTACCGTTACGTGACTCACCATCAGCCGGGGCGCGCATTTCTAACAGCAGTCAGTCAGTCAGAGGCAGAGAATGGCAGCAGAGAGAAAGAGGAGCGTTGTATGGCTGTATTTTCAGGCTGAAAATGAGACAACAGCGACTTGTACCATTTGTAGAAAGTCTTTAAAATACAGTGGCAATACAACTAATTTGTAAAAACATATGAAAAATCACGGACCAGAAAATGCATAGCTGCAGAAATGGAGAGTGGAGGAGAAAAATCCCCCTACCCCATCCCCTGGCCCCGACAGACCCACGACTCAGAGGCAGAAGTCACTGCCAGAGGCATTTTAGTTTGGCAGAGAATATCCAGGTAGATAAGAGTGATGAAAGACATATTTTAGTAATCTTCAGCATTAGTTAATAATAATTAATAACTGGTCATTTGTTACTTTAGTCAACTTAAGAATTATACTAAGACCTAGAAGTAATACATTAATTCCATTGAAGCGTGTTATTTAAATGAATACATTTACTGGAACTGAAACAAATATACTGAATATAATGTAGGTCATATTTGATACTTGAATATAATTACCCTTTTTGTGTTAGCTGTGAAAGGGATACTAGTTTCTATATTTAAACTACACGTAGATGTGCACCAGACTTAATTATTTTTATTATTTATTATTTTATCAATAGCTGATTCTCCAAGAGCAGTGGATATTACAAGGCGCCTATCAGAAATGATTGTGAAGGACCTTCAGCCCCTTTCCATAGTGGAAGATGTCGGCTTCAGGAATTTTGTAAAGACACTTGAGCCACGGTACAAAATTCCAAGTAGGAAATCTCTGATGGAGGGGAAACTACCTGCACTTTATGAAGAGTGCTCCTCTAAGGTCAGAAAGGCATTAAGCAGTGTGGACAATGTTGTGCTGACAACTGACATGTGGACATCAACAGCGACAGAGGCATATTTAACAGTCTCATGCCACATCATAGATGAAAACTGGCAAATGCTGGCAAACGTGCTTGAAACGTGCTCTGTTTCAGGACAACACACTGCAGACAATATTTGTTCGCAGTTACCCAGAATTGCAGAAGAATGGAGCATTTCAGAAAAGATTCAGGCTGTAGTAACAGACAATGGCGCCAACATGGTTGCTGCTGTGCGTAAAGCTGGTTGGTCACACTACCCATGTTTCGCACACACTTTAAATTTGGTGGTGAAAGACTCTCTTAAGGCTCACCCTGACATACTATAACTCCAGAAGAGAAGTAGTGCTATAGTTACTTTCTTTCACCACAGCACTAGAGCTGCAGACAAGCTAAAAGAAATCCAAAAGCAGCAGAAGTTCCCTGAACATAAACTCCTTCAAGCAGTTGAGACAAGGTGGAACTCTGTCTTCTACATGTGGGAGAGATTGTTGGAGCAAAAAGAGGCAGTTACCACAGTTCTCTGTCTACTTGGCAAGAGCTCGCTTTGCTTGAATGAGGAGCAATGGTCTGTTATCAGTCTCTCTATTGACGCTCTGAGACCATTTGAAGAAGCAACCAGGGAGGTATCTACTGAAAAACATGTTTCAGTTTCGAAGGTGATTCCCCTGGTTTCAGTGCTCCTGAGAACTGCTTCAGCTTCTGAGCGACAAGGTAGCAAGCTAGCTGCTGAGCTGTCAGCACAATGCCATCATCGTTTCAGGTCTATTGAGACATTTTATGGTCTTGCTGTCAGCACCTATCTGGACATTCAATTTAAAAACCTGGGATTCCGTGACTCTGCAAATGTTGAGCCTGTAAAAGCTCGACTCATTACAGAAATGCAGTCAATGAGTGAGACCTCAGCACCTTCAACATCTGGATTAAGCTCTGCCACCAGCTCTGCTTCAGCCCCTACAACTAGTTCAAGCTTGTCTGCAGGGGCTCCTGCATCCCCATCTGCAGCAAAAGGTGGGATATGGGAAAATTTTGACTCTCAGGTCCTTGCATCTCAGCAGCATCGGACAACTAGCACAGATGCACTTATTGAACTGCGCAGGTACTCTGAAGAGAGGCCAATTCCTCGTAATCAGGATACACTACTTTGGTGGAAAAACAACGCACAAACATTCCCCTCTCTTAGCAAACTTGCGAAGAAAAACCTGGGAGTGGTTGCAACATCAGTGCCAGCTGAGAGGATTTTTTCAAAGGCAGGACAGTTAGTCACAGGCGATCTGCAATAAAGGCAAAAAATGTGAACATGATTCTGTTCCTGAACAAAACCTCTTACCAAAACCTATTTTCTGTACAGGGGAACAGGGACCACAGGGGATTCTGCAGTATCTCCAGTATTCTGAGTATTTCTCTTGAACTGAAGGCTTTGGGTGTTGTTTAATTTTTACATTTTATATTTACAGTAATTGGTTTTTATTGATTTTTTTTTTTATCCTGAAAAGTGCACTAAAGAGGAGAAACGTTATTTTGTTCTCATTATATCGTATTACAAGGAGAATTTGTTTTACATTTTTTATATTTATTGTGAAGTAAAACTTTGTGACTTTATTTAAGAAAAAAATCCTGAAAAGTGCACTAAAAAGGAGAAACATTTTTTGTTAACAAGCTACTTGAAAAGAGAATTTGTTTTTACATTTTTTATATTTGTGAAGTAATCATTTTGTAACTTTGTTTACTTAAATAAAACAGAAGTAACCAAAAGTTGTTTCTGAACAAAAGCTTTTGTAGTACTGATTAATAACCCAAAATGCAAATCACAAAAACAAATTAAAAGTCATGGAAATTCATTTAGATTTAGGTTGAAGACGCATCCACATTAATTATTACCAAGACCGATACTTTTTAATCGGCGATACTGGCCCTGTATTTACTTGGTATCGGAGCGATACCAAATCTAGCGGTATCGCACACCTCTACTGCCAGAGTAACACTAGCTCATAGCTCATGTCTCAAATTGGAGGATGATGTTTTTAAAGATCGTTTAAGATCATAGTTGTGCTCTCTGGCATTTGAATTTCTCCATTGTAATGTACAGCACCTTGAAACTACTGTGTAGCCTGTAAGGTGTTCTATAAATAAATAAACTAACAAACAAAACTTAAGCTCTTTAAATTGTGGGAAAATTACAGAAATTATCATTCTTTTTAAGGAAATGTGAAGTAAATGTCACAGGTCGGGGGTGTCAAACTAGTCTACACCCACCCCTAAAACCCAGGACCACTTCGAGGAGCGTGCCAGAGACCAGATAGACCAGGAATCAGAGTAAAACAAGTTTTATTTAATTAAAAGTTTTATATAGAAAGTCTCAATGGGGCCTCTGGGTCCACCCACCGATGCGGGGGCCGAACTACTGACCAGAGGAGGGGAGGGGAAAGTCGGTCACCTGCCCGACACGCAGGTGAGGCTCCTGGCAAGTAGAACGATGTAGGACAATTGGGCGAAACAGAGTCTTTAGTCGAAGGGGGCCTTCCTCTGGACAGACAGGTGAATCTCCTGGTAAGTAGAACTGGTCATAACATTGGACCGAACAGAGTCTTTCGACGAAGGGGGCCTTCCTTTGGACAGGCAGGTGAGTCTCCTGGTAAGTAGAACTGGTTAGAACCTTTGAACAGGACAGAGATTTAAATCGGGAAAGGCCTTCCTTGGGACAGACAGGTAAGTCTCCACTAGAGTATACTTGCAGGGCAGGTGGGGGTAGGCTCGCTAAGTGTCTCCTTCCAGGACGGAAGAATGTTGGCCGACGCGTGTTCCGGTCGGCAGATGAGGAAAGTTCCTGAGTGTCTCACTCTATACGGACATCACATGGGTGGCCGTCGGCAGAGGGATGCTCTGTTAACAACAGGATAGGTTATTCAACTACACACGTATTTCCCCATTGGACAAGAGAAAGGCTTACGGCAGGGTGTACTTCTATCAAGCAGTCAGTGGTTGGTTCACTGGGTGGCTCACTTTAGGCGGACATCACATGGAGGGCCATTGGCGGAGGAATGCTCTATTAACAACAGGATAGGTTATTCAACTGCACACATATTTCCCCAGGGGACAAGAGACAGGCTTACAGCTGGGTGTACTTCTATCAAGCAGGCAGAGGTAGGTTCACTGGGTGGCGCATTTTAGGCGGACATCACATGGCAGGCCATTGGCGGAGGAATGCTCTATTAACAACAGGATAGGTTATTCAACTGCACACACATTTCCCCAGGGGACAAGAGAACAGGCTTACGGCTGGGTGTGTTTCTATCCAACAGGCAGAGGTAGGTTCAAATGGGTGGCTCACCTTCTTTCGTCTCGGGCAGTCATCACATAGATGAGCACTGATCGGGGGATTTCTTTATTGACAGAAGAGTATGTTATACAATGCATATCTCTCCACATTTGCAAAAGAAGGGGGTATTCACATTCAACACCTGAAATCCTTCTTCAGTGACAATGGATAAGGATAGGACAAATAGGGAGTGCAACGGCAGTCAATTTAATCCCCACACACTGCAACCTCACTACAACGCAATACTGTGCAACACATCAATTCAGGCACTGCATATCCACTCTCACTCAGTGCAATAAGGCCAGCACTCACCTGTTGGTCAACCTCTCCACTGTCGTACTGAATCCGTTATCTTCAGATGTTGGGTGGGTTAAGATGCCTTTTTACTAAAGCATGGTGGACACCTTAACACTCGATCACACTCATGAGAAGAGGCAATAGTACAATGATGACTTGGTTCAAACGCTCTCAGGTAACAATGACACTCGTGATCAGTACACTTCACAACTTCATATTCAGTTCAGTGCAGGTGCACACATTCAATGAAATTCGATACTCATACTACTTATCTCCGTTCTGATGTTGATGGCATTTCTCCAGTCTGTACTCAACTCTGTAACTCCTTGCAAACGTATCCACACAAATGCCACTTCACCCTTTGTACAGCCGAGCCTTTGCGCACCCTCTAGGAACCTCCGTGAACCAACACACCCAATGAAGGAATGACTTCTCTCCGGGAAGGAAGAACACTGAACTTCTTCTTCTTATTACGATTTTACGGCGGATCGCAAACAAATATGTGCATTACCGCCACCTATAGCTGAAATGGACCAGTGACACCTCCTATACCCAACCTAAATTCCTCTTATTTACCCGCATGGAGACATCATCGAATTTCATCCGGCGCTGCGTGTTCAGCTCCTCCGTCCACTCTCAGCCCCCATGACAGGATATATATATATATATATATATATATATATATATATATATATATATATATATATATATATATATATATATATATAGATACATAGAAAATAAAAGAACACTGAACTGTCTCTCTACTTCCTTTTTAAACCCTCCTTTGTCATCTCTCACACCTGCTCATCATCCGCCATTAGCCACCATTTTGTAGGGGCACATGTCCAACCGAACTGGCCTGGTGTTACACCAAAAGTGTTCCGGGGGGGAACAACTTCTAACGGGACTTAGTTCCGCCTCACTTCGTCACCTTGTGACATAAACATATGAGAATATTTTAACCTGCATGCTTTTGGACAAAAGCTCAGGAGTTTTGCCGTCCTGTGACTACAAATAAACAGAAACTGACTGAATAAGTATGTGTCCTCCCTCTTTTGTGAAATATTGGTAGAACCACTTTATTTCTGTATGATTACTGTGCAATCCTGACACAAATTATCTAATTATCATTGACAGTTTTCAGTCTAACACTTCCCTTTGTTGGTGAAATTATGTGACATTGTTTCAGAGTGAAAAAACAACCCTCCCTGGTTTAGTAAAGCACTGGAAACACAGCATGATTTTGAGCTCAGCGCCATAGGACAGAGACTATTAGCCCGGCCCGGCCCGTTGAAAGCCCTGGCTCGTACTGGCCCAACTGTGGATAAGCTGCTATTACCAGACCATCTCTGTATCTTTAGAATTAAAAATCTGTTTGTTATATTTTATTTTGTTTATTATTTTGTGCAGGCCTACACATTTGTATGTGTTATAGTTTATACAAGTGTATACTTCTGTTGACATGTAAAATTGTAACTAGTTAATTCTTCATGCAGCTGATCAACACATTCTGACTCTGGCCTCTTTACTCCTCTCGAGTCACTGGACATTAGGGATGCCAAAATTCTCAATATAATATTGAACCGTTCGGTACGGCATTCACGGTTCAATACGCGCTTGTGAATTGTTTTTTCGGTTTCTAATAATTTAATAAATTATTTTTCCACACATTCTATAATTTGCCTCCATCCCAACATACTGAACAACACGACATACATTCAGACCACAGGTTAGTGGTAGAGTTATACTCACGGGACACTATAGTTATTCACAATCACTCGCTGGCTTATCCGTACCATCAGACTCTGCTACGCGATTCAGTTCGCTGCTTGACCGCCCAAGTTCAGGGGCATCCTCTTCACCTCCATGCAGAGCAGCGATGCCCTTGTTCCATTCTCCCGAGACACAGATCGTTCCTATGCTTTGCGTTCGAGGGGAAGGCATATCAGTACATAGTCCTGCCCTTCGGGCTGTCCCTGTCGCCAGGCAGCCATTGTTCCGCTCAGAGAACGCGGCGTTCTAATTCTCAACTACCTCGACGACTGGCTCATACTGGCTCACTCCCGGGAGCAGTTGTGCGAACACAGGAACCTGGTGCTCCGTCACCTAAGCCTGTTTGGCCTTCGGGTCAACCGAGAGAAGAGCAAACTGTCCCACACAGAGGATCTCTTATATCGTTATGGAGCTGGATTCGGTCAACCGGACGGCACGCCTCACAGAGGAGCAAGTCCAGTTGGTGCTAATTGCTTGAATACGTTCAAGGGCAGGAAGGCGGTCACACTGAAATCTTTTCAGAGGCTCCTGGGGCATATGGCATCTGCAGCCCGGGTAACGCTGCTCGGATTGCTACATATGAGACCGCTTCAGCACTGGCTTCTCGGCTGAGTCCCGAGATGGGCGTGGCAGAGCGGCAGGTACCAGGTCCCAGTTACCCCGTACTGCCGCCAAACCTTCAACCTGTGGTTGGACCCTTCATTTCTATGGGCGGGAGTACACTTAGAACGGGTCTCCAGGCATGCTGTGGTCTTCACGGATGCCTCGTCCACGGGTTGGGGGGCCACGTACAACGGGCATGCAGTTTCAGGTCTGTGGATGGGGCCCCAACTGCGTTGGCATATCAACTGCCTGAAGTTACTGGCAGTGGCTCGCTCTGGGCCGCCTCAAAAGCTGCTCCAGGGCAAGCACCTCTGGAAACTCCATGTCTGGTCCCTGGACGGGACGCGGAGGTTCTGGGTGGGCTTCCACAAGCAGTGGCAGACACCATCACTTCCGCAAGGGCCCCCTCTACAAGGCGGAACCTGTTGAGTGGTGTTCTTCTCGCCACGAAGACCCCCGAAGGTGCTAGGTTAGTGTCATGCTCTCCTTTCTGCAAGATGGGTTGCAGCGAAGGCTGTCTCCCTCCACCCTCAAAGTGTACATTGCAGCAATAGCGGCGTATCACGACGCAGTGGATAATAAATCTTTTGGGAAAGCACAAACTAATCGTCAGGTTCCTAAGAGGTGCGAGGAGGCTAAATCCTCCTCGTCCAAACTCGGTACCCTCTTGGAACTGTTGCTGAGAGCACACCAGAGTCCTCCCTTTGAGCCTTTGCAATCAGTGGAGATAAAGATTATGTCCATGAAGACAGTGCTCCTGGATGCTTTGGCCTCTATCAAGAGGGTAGGGGACCTGCACGCACTTTCGGTCAACGAATCGTGCCTAGAGTTCGGACCAGGTAACTCTCACGTCATCCTGAGACCCCGGCCCGGATATGTGCCAAAGGAGGAGGCAGACCCAGCCCTGACCCCAGCCATTCGTGCCTACATTGACCGGACTCAAAGCTTTAGGACCTCAGAACAGCTCTTCGTCTGTTACGGAGGCCAGCAGAAGGGAAAGGCTGTCTCCAAGCAGAGGTTAGCCCACTGGATAGTGGATGCTATCGTCTTGGCTTATCAGTCCCAAGACGTGCCTTGCCCGCTCGGGGTGCGAGCACACTCCATCAGGGGTGTAGCTTCCTCCTGGGCATTGGCACCTCGCTAGATATATGTAGAGCTGCGGGCTGGGTGACACCCAACACATTCTCTATATTCTATAGCCTCTGTGTGGAGCCGGTAACTTTCCGCATACTCGCCCACAGTGGCCAGTAACGCAAAGTGCCCGTTCTAGTGTCGGCTTGCAACGCGTAGACTAGGTTAGTCCTTATGTGTAATCGGCCACCTCTCCTTATCCCGAGTGATGTGGCTCTGCAGTGTTCTATCTCCCGAGACGGCACGCTTTCCCAGCGTTATCCAATAGTCACGCTTAGTGGATCTTGTAGGAACAGCAGTGACGGACCTTCTCTGCTTGGAGCCCTAACTTCTGCCCCAAGACAGAGGTGGCTCAGTGAGCTCAGCAGAGCGCTGGAAGGGCCAGGAACGGAGACGTACGTCCTGTCGCCAGGTGCTGTGCTTCCACTGAAGGGCTGGCCACTAGTTTGGCTCCTCAGCAGAAAAGCGAGTATGCGGTGTTCCGCTTCCGTATTTATAACCTCGCTGCGGGCTGAGCGTAGCCTGGATGCCAGACGAATTTAGCCCCGCCCACAAAAATTTTTGCTCGAGCAATTCGGTCTGGACTCGATCCATAGAGGAGTTATTATGAAATTGTCAGGGCGGGCTTTAGACGATGATCACAACGTCATCAAAGGCGCTTGGGTTGAATTTGGTCTTATCCTAAACAGAGAACTTATTCGTATATGCATTCACCTTCACTATTTCTCTCAGAAATGATGATTGTGTTGGTAAGTACTCTGTGTAACCTTAAATTCTTTTGTTGAAACATGCCCCATAATAAAAGCCCAATGGAGCGGTATCAGACTCACATTCTGACTAGAATTGAGTATGACCACTTCAGGCTAGGCCGAGCGTGGACTGCATTCCAATGCCGATTGGCTCGTTTAGAAACACTCAAAGCAGATTGGTCTCTGAAAATAGATCCCCAATTCGTTGGTCAGTTCCCTCCTTCAGGGAACGAGGGTTACATACGTAACCGAGACGTTCTCTCATACATGAATATTCATGTGGAACTCCTGGGCTTTTTTATACCTAAAACTTTTCCCAGTGTCCACATGTAAACGCTTCTCTCCAGTGTGAATTCTCATTTGCCTTTTAAGGCTTCCTTTTTGATTGAAACTCTCTCCACACTGTTGGCAGGTATAAGGCTTCTCTCCAGTGTGAACTCTCATGTGTCTTTTAAGGCTTACTCCTGGAGTGAAACTCTTTCCACAGTGTTGGCAGGTACGTCCCTTCTCTCCATTGTGAACTCTCATGTGATTGTAAAGGCTGCTTTTTTGAGTGAATCCGTTTCCACACCGTTGGCAGGTAAAATTACTTCTTGTTCCCTTATTTGAAGCCTTTTTTCGTGACATAGTCTTTTCAGCCTGTGAGGAACTAAAAGGGTTTTCTCTTGTTATGAAATCTTTTTTCTTTAATTGAGACAAATGCAAATTGAATTAAATGTTAGGTCACTTAATGTGTTTTTATTTTAAGAGACAGAAGCCTAAGAACAAACAAACATCTTTCTATTTAAATTTTAACAGTCAGACCCATACAGAGCCTCTAAAGCAGGGGTGTCAAACTCGGTTCCTGAAGGGCCGGAGCCCTGCAGAGTTTAGCTTCAACCCTAATTAAACACCTTCGATCAAGCTAATCCCTGATCCTTACCCTAACTCTAAATCCTTCAGGGGGTATTGCAGAAAGCAAGGTAATCCTAATGAACTCTCTGTTAATTAACCCAAACCTTGCTTACTCAAAATATGTTGGTTACAAAGACATGTATGAGAGTAAGTTCAGTCATCCCTGGGTATGTTAACACACAAGACATTCTCAATAGAGCAACAAATGAACGAATCACCATGGAAAGGACACTAAGAAAAGTGTCATACTAATCCAATTTAAATGGCAAGGAGAAATTTTGAAGCAGTCAGAACAGACTACACAGCAACACTTTAATATTGTCAAATGCTGTTTGACATTTGGATGAGCAAACAAGAAGTTCTGAAGGACTAAGTAGATATTGGTTCTCACCTAGGTAAATCACTGTTGCCTTACCGATTTCACATTTAGCAAGATTCAAAGTCAGTGAAGCTCAATATCCTTTAAGCAAATCCAGCTTACAAATTTGGCAGAACCAATACTATCAATAGTCCTCTATCCTTGGCATTGGAAAGCAATCAGGTAATGTTACAGCATTGAGGCATCGGTAGACAGTACAAAAGCGTGCAGTACCATCTGACTTCTATACTAGAAGACATGGTGAACTCCATGAACTAACACTAGGACTGAATAAACCCTTCAAGAAATACTGGGTTTCAATCTTCATTGCAGCTTTTAATATTTAATTAAATAGTTTAAAAAGTTAATTAAACTCTATAAAGGTCATTACATACTCCACAAGAACAAAGAAAAAGTAACGGAAATGTTCTGCACCTGCTTTTCTCCTGAAGGAGGGAACGTCCTGTCCAGAACAAACTTTGTTCTTGTTCTTGCCACCTTGAGAAAATTAACACATTTCTTTGTTCTTGCGGAGTATGTACCAAGTTTAAGGGTGTTGCTTATTTGGCTGGGTGTCCCCAGCACTAAGATCGAGTAACACTAACAGAGAGATACAACCACGATTGGATAAGAGTAAATCATTTGTAACTCTATTGAGAGCAGTCTCAGTACTATGATACAGTCTAAATCCTGACTGGAAATCCTCACAGATGCCATATCTTTCTAAAAAGGAACATAATTGTGAAGACACTGCCTTTTCAAGTATTTTTGACAGGAAGGATAGATTTGAGATTGGCCTGTAATTGACTAATTCTGTAGGATCAAGTTGCATTTTTCTAATAAGTGGTTTAATAGCCAACTTAAAAGTTTTCGGTACATATCCTAATGACAAAGATGAATTAATGATATTAAGAAGAGGAACTATGACCAAAAAAAAAGAAAAAAAAAGGCAATTATTTATGAAAAGTATGCTATTTCGGACGCAGCCAATTACATTCAATTCAAATATATCTGTATAGCGCTTTTCACGATACACATTGTTTCAAAGCAGCTTTACAGAAAGTGCATTTCATAAATGTACATTGAAAAATGTTAGAAAGAGAATGTTAAAGAAAAATGTTAGAAAAGGTTAATCAATCATGTATTAATTTAGACCATAACAAAGTTGGCATTGAGTCGTCTCTTCACAGGCGTCGAGTCGTCTCATCACAGGTGTTGGGGCATCTGAAGTCTCCATGAGAGGCTGGATACAAACTGGAGCTGACGAACTATTTACCTCGGGACTAGTGTCCCGAGATAACAACAGAAAAGCAGATGGGAAATAATTAGCATAGCTGCTGTTCAGAATATTAATGGTTTTGATCTGATTTAACTGTAGTATAAAAGGTAATTATAATGTGAATGCTTTGCTAAAGAGATGCGTCTTTAATCTAGTTTTAAACTGGGACAGCGAGTCTGAACCTCGAACAATATCAGTAAGACTATTGCAGAGTTTAAGAGCTAAATGTGAAAATGCCCTCCCTCCTTTAGTGGACTTAGATATCCTAGGAAGCGACCAGAAGCCTCGAGTTTAGTGATCTTAAAGAGCGCGATGGATTGTAGGGCGATAGAAGATCCGTTAAATACACTGGAGCTAAACCATTTAGGGCTCTATAGGTCAGTAGCAATACTTTGTAATTGATACGGAACTTAATAGGGAACCAGTGTAGAGATTATAAAATTGATGTTATATGATCATATTTTCTTGACCTAGTAAGAACTCTAGCAGCTGCGTTTTGGACTAACTGTAGCTTGTTTATTGAGGATGCAGGACAACCAGCTAATAAAGCATTACAGTAATCTAGGCTCGAGGTCATGAATGCATGAACTAACTTTTCTGCATCAGAAATAGATAGCATGTTACGTAGCTTAGCAATGTTTCTAAGGTGGAAAAATGTCGTTCTTGTAACATATGAAATATGATTTTCGAAAGAAAGTTGCGGTCTAATAACACCCAGGTCTTTTACTGTAGTGGATAAAGTGACAGGACATCCTTCCAAGTTAAAGTTGTGTTGTGAGACGTTTTGTGGGCAGTTTTTGGACTAATAAGTAATACCTCCGTTTTATCTGACTTTAATAGCAGAAAATTACACGTCATCCAGTATTTAATATCTTTAACACATGCTGTCAGTTTAGATAATTTAGCGTTTTCATCTGGTTGTGATGAAATATATAACTGAGTGTCATCAGCATAACAGTGGAAATTAATTCCATGTTTTCTTATAATATTACCAAGTGGCAGCATATATATTGAGAATAGCAGAGGGCCTAACACAGATCCTTGCGGCACCCCATAGTCTTCTGACGTTATCTTTATATTTTTCCCCTTTTAGACAGACAAAATGGTAGCGGTCTGATAAGTACGATCTAAACCAGTTTAATGCCTGTCCCTGAACACCAGTGTAATTTTGAAGTCGATCTAAGAGTATTTTATGATCTATAGTATCGAACGCAGCACTAAGATCGAGAAGAATACAGTATTGAGTATTGTATTGAGATACAGCCTTGGTCAGAAGCTGGAAGTAAATCATTTGTGATTTTAACGAGTGCAGTTTCTGTGCTATGATGCGGCCTGAATCCTGATTGAAATTTTTCATAGATATAATTTTCTTGCAAGAAAGAGCACAATTGAGCGGACACAACTTTTTCTAATATTTTAGACATAAATGGAAGATTTGAAATGGGTCTGTAATTTGCTAGGTTATTATGATCTAATTGTGGCTTCTTAATGAGAGGTTTTATGACTTCCAACTTGAATATTCTTGGAACATGACCTAAAGATAAAGACGTTAATAATATTGAGAAGAGGCTCTTCCACTACAGGTAACAGCTCTTTCAGTAGTTTAGTGGGTATTGGATCTAATAAACATGTTGTTGGTTTAGATGCAATGATAAGTTTATTTAGCTCTTCCTGTCCTATAGTTGTAAAGCGGTGTAGTAGTTCTTGAGGGGTGATAATTGAGGTTGAAACATAAGACATCATTAAAGATTGTACATTTACAATTCTGTTTCTGATGCTTTCTATTTTCTCAGTGAAGAAATTCATAAAATCATTACTACTCAACTGTAACAAAATATTTTGCTCAGGTGATGCTTGTTTATTTGTTAATCTAGCCACGGTGTTAAATAAAAACCTTGGATTATTTAGGTTCTTTTCTATTAGTTTGTGGAGATGCTCAGCCCTGGCTGCTTTTAGGGCCTTTTTTATAACGTGACGTACTATCTTTCCACGCGATTCTAAATACCTCTAAATTAGTTTGTTTCCATTTATACTCTAAGTTACGAGTTTCTCTCTTGATAACATGTGTAGCACTGTTGTACCATGGTGCTTTAGTTTTCTCTCTAACCTTTTTTAATCTAATTGGTGCAACACTTTCTAATGTACTAGAGAAAATGGTGCTCATACTGCTAGTCATTTCCTCTAGTTCATCTGTTTGTTTGGGTTCACTGAGCAGCTGAGACAGATCAGGTAAGCTATTTGAGAATCTATCTATAGTGGTTGTCAGGATTGTTCTACCTGGTCGATAACGTGGCGCAACATGACCGCAGTACGCAGTATGCAAGTTACCATGTTATGGTCAGTGACATTATCACTTTGCGGTATAATATCTATATCGGTTGGGTTGGTCCAATGTGATATAATTAAATCTAGTGTGTCATTAAGACGATGAGTGGGACCAGTGACGCTTTTGCTTGACACCAAAGGAGTTTAATAGATCTGTAAACGCAGCCCCTAACGCATCATTTGTGTTATCTACGTGTATGTTAAAATCTCCAACAATTAATGCTTTATCGACGTTGACCAATAGATCTGAGAGAAAGTCTGCAAACTCTTTTAGGAAATCAGCATAGGGCCCTGGAGGTCTATATACAGTAGCCAAGGCTAGAGATAAAACGCTATTCTTTCTTACATCTAAGAGCGTAACATTTAGCACTAGTACTTCAAAGCGAATTAAACCTGTGACCTGTTTTCTGAGTAGCATTAAGGATATCTCTATAGATTGTTGCAACACCGCCGCCACGACCAATCAGACGGGGCTAATGCTTATAACAGTATTCTGGTGGAGTAGACTCATTAAGACCGAAATAATCATTTGGGTTAAGCCAGGTTTCAGTAAGGCAAAGTACATCGAAACTATTATCTGTGACCATTTCATTTACAATAACCGCCTTAGGTGTGAGCGATCTAATGTTTAGAAGACCTAGTTTTAGAAATTGTTTTTGTTCACTAATATTGAGATTTTCTGGTTTAATCACAATTAGATTTTTCCTAGATCCTACAGTAGACTTAATGTTTGACCTCACTAAACGAGGAATAGTTTTTATATAATGTTCTACACTGGTACTTATGTCAATTAAGTTAGGACAGCAAAGACTGTGATTTGGACTTTGACTTGGTAGTCATATGGTGGTGTGTAACACCCTGGAGATGTTGTCCGACAGAAGAGCCGCTCCGATTCTGCTGGGGTGAAGGCCATCAGGACGGAAGAGTCTAGATCGCTCCCAGAACAGATTCCAATTATTTACAAAGAGCAGCTTCTGTTCATTACACCATGACATTAACCATTCATTTAGAGCAAGTAATCTACTAAACCTTTCATGTCCTAGTTGGTACATTGGAAGGGGTCCAGACACGATGATCGCTGCTTCGTTGTCTCGACCAGACTCCTGTAGTCCTTCTTCAGAACCTTGTCTGCCGCAGCCTGATGTCGTTTGTTCCCGCGTGCAGCACGACAGCTCCGATGCACTCGTCACCGTTCAGGATCTCGGGAACCTGCGCAGCAACATCGAGAACACGAGCACCAGGAAAGCAGGGAGTGCGCACCTTACCTTTACTTGAAGTAGCGCGGACATGCCGGATGATGGAAGTACCGATGACCACAGCGTCGCGTTCCGTCTCGCAAAGAGGGGAGAAGTGGTTCTGAGTGGAGATCTCGAAGACCGGGAGGGGCAGAGAGGTCCTTGCTCTGGTCCTGGCTCGCGTCTTCCGCTGTGGAAACACCCAGGGTCCATGGTGCTGTGTTGGTGCCGGAGTGAACGAAACCAGGGATGATCGCGTTCTGGGTGTTTGGGTCCTGTGCAGAGAAACACACGAAGTAGACAAGTTTGGAGTCGAAAGGTTACTAACCACTGACTTGTGAGCATCGGCGCGTGATGTTTCGAGTGCTACTCGTCTCTCTCTCAGCACGGCTCGCCTGTCTTGTAGGTCGCAAATCTGCTTGTCCAACGACTCCAACTCCAACTGCACGAATGCAGCTCGAGCGTGTCCTCACCTGCAATCAAAGGTAACATTAGAGACACATCCGAGTTATTCGCCATTGTAGTAGATGTGCTACAATGGCGAATTGTAGGTTTCAGTGGTTACGGGTGTAAGTAAGTTACCACGCGTGCAAAGCTAGCGGTCTCTACGGCTAGTAGCGGAAGTTCGGATATAAGTAGCGATATCAAAGCAATCCGATTGTTTTTTATAGAGAACCGTATCGGTTATATGTTCACACACTGTAAATAATAGAAAGTATTCGTTTGTAAGCGAGTGTTAAGAAGAAAATCAAGGATTATGAGTCAATTCAACGGAGCTACAAACACATGTGAACGAAACCACTGCGCATGCGCATGTGAGTGTACATAACAAAGCCTTGTTAGCTGAAATCGTGATTGGCCAGTTTGATTTGAGCTCCGAACCACTGATTTGAAACAAGATTCACAAGGTTTCGAAAAGTTATTGAGCGTGTGTCAAAAGCCCCCATCGCTAGTAACAAGCTCTTCTCACACTGAAGACATGGGAACTTCTCTCTGGTGTCAGTTATGATTCTCAGAGTAGCACAAAAAGTGTGTATGCGCTATATATTTTTTTCCCAGAATGAAAATCTAGCCCACTATATTAGTAAAAATCAAAGCATTATATTTATAACAAATGTTTTTTTTTTTATATATATATCTTAAAATTACTTAAAAATCCAAAATATAGCAGCATTATATTTCACACAATATGTAAAATTTAAAAAAAATGTATATATATATATATATCTAATGTGTGATCACTGCACCACAGCTAATGAGGTTGACCATCTTTGCCTTCATTTGATTAAAAAGGGAAAAATAACTGGACAAATGGACAGACATAATTTTCTAAATTATCTAAATGTATTCAATAATAAAATACATTATGACAGTATATTTAGAAAAATCCTAAAAGAACGTTATTGCATTTTTTCCTCCTGTCTACCTGCTCTCAGTACCTACCATATAAATGTGAATATTTGTCTGCTAAATTACTAATGTATAACTTTTCAAAATTGTTGCTGCATACCCCTCTGGCACATTGGGTAGTTGCGTCCCTGGATTCCCATTGTGTTTCCTGTCTGTGAAACTTATTCCACACTGATGACAATTTGAATACTAAGGTTTTATTATTTTCAGTATTAATATTCATAACCATAATCATTTATGTTGTTATTATTATTATTATTCAGCCAGAGTGTCCCTAAACATATGTGAGGGTGAGGATTACACTGAGAGAGTAACAGAGGAGACATTTTTGAACACATAATTTTACATGACAGAAGTTTTTACACTCTCCCTGTAAGAGAGTGTAGCATGATGGTTTTTTTCAACTAATGCAAAAGACACAAGTTCTCTACAAGACATCCATTTTGAATTTTTTTCCAGAGATGCATATGTTCAAGGGTATATTGTGCTGCATGTGTTACGTTTAAACAAGGGACAAACAGGTGCGAGGACTCAAGTGCAGAAATGAATTTTATTATAAAAATAAAACAAACAAAATACAAAACAAAACCCACGAGGGGGAAAAATACATAAACTAGAAAAGACAAGAACATACCGACACGGGAACTGGGAGACGAGACAAGAGAACGATCCGACAAGGACTGCAAACACACAGGAACTTATAAAGGGGAGAAATCAAGCAGGGAATGAGGCAAACACAGGTGGGGCAAATTAAACCAATAACGAGATAACAAGGGGGTGGGAACTAACAATGACAGAGGCACATGGCCACACTAACAAAACCCACATGTGCACACAAGACAGGACAGGCATGTGACAGCATGTAAGCATGAGGTATACATTTAACAACCTTTTTTTCTGGTATTGTAATTAATTTCTTTAGGAATTAATTTACATTTGAAAGTCGTTCAACACTGATCACATGTAAATGCCTTTTCAGTGTGAATATTCATTTGTTCACTAAGGCTTAAGTTCTGTGTGAAGGAGTGCAGAGTTAAGGCTTCTCTCCAGTGTGAATTCTCATGTGGACTTTAAGGGTTCCTTTATATCTGAAACTCTTTCCACACTGTTGGCAGGTGAAAGGCTTCTCTCCAGTGTGAATTCTCATGTGCCTGTAGAGGTTTTCTTTTCCACTGAAACTCTTTCCACACTGTTGGCAGACGTAAGGCTTCTCTCCAGTGTGAACTCTCATGTGGGCTACAAGGCATCCTTTTGTAGTGAAACTCTTTCCACACTGTTGACAGATGTAAGGCTTCTCTCCAGTGTGAATTCTCATGTGGGCTATAAGGCTTTCTTTTCGGTTGAAACTCTTTCCACAGTGTTGGCAGGTGTAAGGCTTCTCTCCAGTGTGAGTTCTCATGTGGGCTATAAGGTTTCCTTGTCGGTTAAAACTCTTTCCACACTGTTTACAGGTGTAAGGCTTCTCTCCAGTGTGAATTCTCATGTGGACTGTAAGGCTTCCTTTATATCTGAAACTCTTTCCACACTGTTGGCAGCTTGAAGAGCTCTCTCCAGTGTGAACTCTCATGTGGACGTCAAGGTTTCCTTTATGTCTGAAACTCTTTCCACACTGTTGGCAGGTGTGAGGCTTCTCTCCAGTGTGAATTCCCATGTGGACTGTAAGGTTTCCTTTATGTCTGAAACTCTTTCCACACTGTTGGCAGGTGTGAGGCTTCTCTCCAGTGTGAATTCTCATGTGGGCTTTATTTCTGCAACTCTTTCCACACTGTTGGCAGGTGAAATAACTTTTAGTTCCTGTCTTTTGAGCTTTTTTTTGTGAGGAAGTCTTTTTAGCTCGTGTCGATCTTTCTCCAGTCATGAATTCATGATGTTTGTCATAATGGTCTTTCTCCTCTGCCCTTTCATTAAGTTCATGACTGGCCTCTTTCAGTGCCATGAGATCTAGGGCAGAAACATACATAAAACAATTTAGACATTTAAAGCATCAATACCAGTGCAGTTGTGGTCCGAATCATTAGGACCCCTGGCAATTATGATCAAATACGGCGTTAAAAATACATCTGCATTGTTTATCATATAGTGAAATAAATGCTTTTCTCCAAAACATTTTGGCCATACTTATTGGCACCCTTGTATTCAATACTTTTTGCAACCTCCAGATTGCCAGATCCATGTTGGTGCTTCTTTTCACTCATTTTGTAAAAGGTTAAGGTTAGGAGTGGAACGGGCATGGCAGAAGCTTCATTTTGTGCTCAGTGGTAGATTTGTGTGTTGATTTTGATGTTTGTTTTGGATCGTTGTCCTGATGGAAGATCCAACCACGGCCCATTATAAGATTTCTAGCAGAAGTGGTCAGGTTTTGATTTTTTTATCTGTTGGTATTTGCTAGAATACATGATGCCATGTGAATGAACAAGATGTCCAGGACCTCCAGCAAAAAAAAAAAAAAAATAGGCATTCATAACGTCTTTAATTGATTGGAACTTCTTAATTATTGCCCTGATGGTGGAAATGGGGATTTTCAATGCTTTAGCTGTTTTCCTAGAGCCACTTTCTATTTTGTGAAGCTCAACAATCTTTTGCTGCAAATCAGAACTATATTCTGTGGTTTTACTCATTGTGATGAATTATTAAGAGAATTTGGCCTTTATGTTTCCTCATATTTATACTCCTGTGGAACAAATGCCATAGCTGGACAATTTCATATTCCTAAAATAAATTGCTAAAATAAAAGTGCTAAAACATTTTAATATTAATGGAAATATACTTCAGTACGGAAGCCCTGAACCGCAAAGTAAAAATAAAAAAAAATCTGTTAAGAAAAGAAAAAAAAATCTAAAATTTCGAGATTAAAGTCGAAATATTTCGAGAATAAAGTCGAAATTACAAACAGGAGTTTTAAAACTGCGAGCACCTATTGAGGCTCAAGAAGAATAATTATAGGCCTAAACTGCTGTGATTGTGAATATAATTAAAGAAACCCTTTTATTAGCCTATCTTATACATTAATATCTGTCCTGAGAGCATAATATTAAAATCCCAGCACTTTTTCGAATTTCTTCAAGTAAAGATTTCTATGGGTCAATTATGGATAAATCTAGATTTAAATTCAGAGAGACATGCCTGACCTGACGGATTCTTCTCCAAAATGAGATGATAATGTGAGCCTTATGTAATGTAACTTATACAGTTTTGCCGCAGGGCGCTCTCACGCAGAACGATCAAACGTCTAGAAGTAGCCTAATGATATGACGTTCCAGTAAATGGAAAAAAATCATCCGGCTAAATTGAATAAAAAGAAACATTGTAAAAACTGTACATGTTTTACAGAATTAACACACGATGTGATCATATATGTGTATTTTTCAAGCCATCTTGGGGTATTTCCATATTTATATGAACAATGCAGTTAATAGCCATAGCATCTCGTCGAAGAAAGATCTGCATCTGCTCCAGAGCAACGTTTCAGTCCCACTATCAGAACGGATTCTTCTAGGACAACCATCTCTATTCTTTACTGTCTCAATAAAATATGTTGCAGTGACTTTCGGGTCATTATTGGTGAAATAGCTACACTTTCAACCACATCACATTTCGTGTGAATCCGTCAACACATCCATTAATGCAGAGGCCGTACGTTTTAATCTTATCGGACGAGTCAACATGCCACATAAAGTTTGTCAGCAGTTCTTCACCAGCGCAGTTCTTTACTAAAAAATATAACAACTTTATTCTCTAAATATTTTTTAGGTTAAATAGGTTTTTGTTTACTGTTTGAATGATAGATCAAAAGGATAAAGTGCAATTTATTTTTACAGTCATCTTTGATCAATCTTTGATTACCAGAGGTGCCAATAATTCTGACCACTACTGTATAACCTATCCAATCCTAGGGATCAGGGGTGGGCGGCTTTGGTCCTGGAGGGCCACTGTCTTGCAGAGTTAAGCTTTAATAAAGTTGGGCGCAGAGATATCACGCAACACATGAAATCCCCAAACTTCCGTCAACATACCGGCGTATGTTGTGCATGTGTTGCGTGATATCTCTGTATCCAAGTAGAAGTGCTTCGCCTGTGTTTCCCCATAATATAGTCAATATCTGCCTAGGAAATTGCCTAGTCTTAATATGCTTCGCTATTTGTATTCGTTGTGAATACGCAGGCCACAAGAAGAAATTAGGTGGGTTTTTTATCACTTTTACTCGGGACATGCTAGCTGGCAACATAGGATTCCATTCATTATGCTAAGCTAAGCTAGCGGCGACCCTGCCAAACTAAAACAATGCATGCACTGAGACAAAAATGCATTTGCCCACTAAATGTAGGAAAGAAGTTGAATAAGCCCTATTTCTAAAAACAGTGGAGTGTTCCTTTAAAACAAGCAAAATTATCTGCCAATGGGGTGAGAAAAATAATCTTATTTCTGATTGAAACCTTGTTTCTTGTCTCTGTCCCAAACATATTGCTCTAAAAGTTTGAAAGCCACTTCCATAAAGCTTACATAAATCTTAGTAATACGTATATGTAACTCTCTGTCATGTATTTCTTTGTCAAATAATGGCAATTTTTCAAATCTGTAGTTCTGGGTATGTGGATCCACAGCAGCTTTGGTGCCTATGCTCTGTTGTCATGTATCATTTACATTTACATTTAGGCATTTAGCAGACGCTTTTATCCAAAGCAACTTACAACATAGGAGTACAGGAAGCGATCGGTCATGAATAGGCGGAAAACGCAAAAAGTGCCTTAAATACCAAGTTTTGGACATTACATAGAATAAGCTTAAGCTAGAATAAGGAAGGAATAAAAGAGAAATAGAGGAAGACTTTTTTTTTTTATGATAAGGTTAAGTGCTCACGGAAGAGATGAGTTTTTAGCTGTCTTTTGAATGATGACAGTGATTCTGCCATCCGGATGGAGGTAGGAAGATTGTTCCACCAGCCAGGAACGGTGAATGAAAAAGTTCTGGAGAGGATTTCATGCCTCTCAGGATGGTACCATAAGCCTACGCTCCTTACCTGAGCGAAGGCTTCTGGTAGGGTTGTAGACTCGTAGGAGCGAGTAGAAGCATGCTGGTGCCGAGCCTGTGGTGGATCCATAAGCGAGTGTCAAGGCCTTGAATTTAATGCGGGCATCAAGTGGCAGCCAGTGCAGAGAGATGAAGAGAGGTGTGACATGGGCCCTTTTGGGCTCATTGAATACAAGACGTGCCGCAGCATTCTGAATCATTTGAAGAGTTTTGATTGCACACGATGGAAGACCAGCTAGAAGAGCATTGCAGTAGTCAAGCCTAGAAATGACAAGGGCCTGGATGAGAAGTTGTGTTGCATGCTCTGTAAGGAACGGTCTGATCTTCCTGATGTTGTGCAGAGCAAACCTGCATGATCGAGCTGTCTTTGAAATGTGGTCTTTGAAGGACAGCTGGTCGTCAAAGATTACACCAAGATTTCTGACCGACCCTGAGGGGGTAATCAGAGATGAACCTTGCTGGATGGTGAAGTTGTGTTGTAGAGTCGGATTGGCAGGGAAGACGAGAAGCTCAGTCTTTGCCAGGTTGAGCTGAAGGTGGTGTTCTTTCATCCATGCCGAGATGTCTGCCAGATAGCTTGAGATTCTGCTTCATCTACTGTGGGGTCATCTGGTTTAAATGAAAGATGGAGTTGAGTGTCATCAGCATAGCAATGGTATGAGAAACCATGTGCCTGTATGATGGGTCCCAGTGATGTAGTGTAAATGGAGAAGAGAAGAGGTCCCAGGACTGAGCCCTGAGGAACCCCCGTGGTCAGTTGATGTGCTTTGGATACCTCACCTCTCCAGGCAACCTTGAAAGACCTACCTGTGAGGTAAGACTCAAACCAGTGGAGTGGAGTCCATGTGATGCCCAGTGATGAGAGGGTGGACAGAAGAATCTGGTGATTCACTGTTTCAGATGCAGCAGATAGATCGAGGAGGATTAGGACTGATGATCTGGAAGCAGCTTTTGCCATCCGCAGGGCTTCAGTGACCGACAGTAATGCAGTCTCTGTTGAGTGGCCCTTTTTGAAAACTGACTGGTTAACGTCCAGCTGATTTGACTGTGAGAGGAAAAATGAAACCTGGTTGAAAACAACCCGCTCAAGTGTTTTTGCTATGTATGACAGGAGAGAAATAGGTCTGTAGTTCTCTACAAGTGATGTGTCTAGAGTGGGTTTCTTAAGCAGTGGGGTGACCCGGGCCTGCTTGAATGTGGTAGGGAAAAAGCCAGTGCTGAGAGATGTTGATGATGTGTGTGAGTGCTGGTAGAAGTGTGGGAGAGATGGCTTGTAGAAGGTGTGAGGGGATAGGATCTAGAGGGCAGGTGGTGGGATGGCTGGAGAGGAGAAGTATCATCATCTCTGTCCTGCATTCTCATTGGTTCGCTGGCATATGAGGGATTTAATGAGCAGAGTAAGCAGTGAGCGGATCACTCGCCAAGATCTGAAACTCTTTCTTCAAGATCTCAACCATCGAAAATCACATTTTGTTTGATACAAAACAATTTTCATAGTATTTTATTTTAACAAAAACTGTTAAAGACAGACCTACTGTAAGCAGACCATAAATTGCATTATTTCAACTTATTTTTAAAATAATAACTATTTTTTTTAATGCTTACATTTATTCTAATGATATTTTACTTATATTTTATTATAATAATAGGCTTCTAATACTTATTATATTATACTTATTTTTATTATTATTTAAACAAATTTAAACACTTCAGACACATTTAAATTGACATCTGTCACTGTGTTTCTTATTTGTTGTCTCTAATTTAGATGTGTGTTCTCAGCCGTTTGCACGGTACCATTTAAAGATAAAGCATTTAGTTTATGTGACATTATTGCCACTGAGCAGAATTAGGTGTCCACTGTTTACACCTTGATATTGCAGATTATAAATGGTGCATAACTCAGAAGTAAATATTTAGTATATTTACTAAGTAGGGTAAACATACTTAATGACAATTAAGTCAATGACAAATAAGGTTTTCAAGATATTTTTTAATTTTTAGTTTTAAAATGCATTTTTATGTCCAAACAAATGTATGGTGTTGATTCATATTGGTTTTACAGCTTTTCAGACAGCATTAATTTACTATTAACATTATTTATCACCCAGAAAATGTCAGGTGGTGCAACCATATATTAATTAAAAATAATATACATTTAATGTACTTAGTACTACTGAAAACTTGTAGATAAGAATCATTGTAGTGTCTAAAATTCATATCACATGGTAAATTCCATTTCTTTATGTATTGCTTTTTTAGTCCAATTCATTTAAACAGACACTTTTCTATGTGTTCAAACACCCAAGTTTGGAGTTTTTATGTTTCATTTTTAACAGTAAAATGTATTTACAGTTACATTTCTTACTTAATTTTGCAATTGCAGTGGGAATTGATACTTTTAAATGTAAATTTGCTGGTTGCACCACCTGACATTTCAAACTCAATTAAAATCTAACAGGCATTAACTTGGACACCTATACAAATGCTTGACCATATGCTCAAGGTTATGTATACATTTTTTTAAATCAAATACACATTTTTATAACAACAACACAATTCCAAAGTTTTGCAGGGTCATACAACCTGACATAAGTTGAATCAACCTCATCATTACTCAAAAATGTCAAATGATCTAATATTTATGGGAGGGTGACTAACACTGTTACTGCATCAAATGGGTCCTCTGGGGTCTTCTGTGTAATGTAATGTAATCTATAAGTGATATCACCACATGGGCTCAGGACTACTTTGGCAAACCTTTGTCAAGTACCACAATACATAGTTACATCCACAAATGCCAGTTAAAACTGTAGCCTACTGTGCCAAAAGGAAGCCCTATGTTAACAGTGTCCAGAAGCACTGTCTAGAATGACCATCACACAGTGGAAACGTGTACTGTGGTCAGATGAATCAGTATTTTTGGGAGGAATGGGCCGTGTGCTCCGGACAAAAGAAGAAAAGGATCATCCAGACTGTTACCAGCAACAAGTCCAAAAGCCAGGGTCTGTCATGGTATGGGGTTGTGTCAGTGCCCTTGGCAAAGGTAACTTGCACTTCTGTGAGGGCACCATTAATGCTGAAAAGTACATAGAGATTGTGGAGCATAATATGCTGCCTTCAAGAAGACATCTTTTCCAGGGACCTCCATGCATATTTCAACAAGACAATGCAAAACCACATTCTGCACACATTACAAAGTCCTGGCTGCGGAAGAAGAGGGTACGGGTACTTGACTGGCCTGCCTGCAGTCCCGACCTGTCTCCAATAGAGAATGTGTGGCGCATTTTGAAGTGCAAAATGCGACAACGAAGACCCCGTACTGTTGCCCACCTTAGGACTTGTTTGCAGGAAGAATGGCACAAAATTACACCTGAAACACTTCATTACTTGGTGTCTTCAGTCCCTACACGTCTTTAGTGTTGTGAAAAGGAATGGCAACATTACAAAGCGTTAAATGCTTTACTGTCCCAACTTTTTTTTAAATGTGTTGCAGGTCTGAATGACAGGAAAGGATGCATATTTACAAATGACATGAAGTTGACAAGACAAAACATGAAATAGTTTGTGTTCATATTGTCTGCAATGAAATACAAGTCAAAGTAAATTTAGAAATCACTTCTTTTTTCCATACTGTCCCAACTTTTTCTGATTTCTTGGCTTGCTCAGGTGGGGACACAACTTTTTCAAATAAATTTTCAAATAAATCTAATTATTAAAGAGCACCTATCATGGAATTTTTACATTTACCTTTCGTGTAGTGTGTAACATAGATCTTAGTGAACAAAAACATCCTGCAAAGTTTGAAATATGACAGTGCACCGTATATAAAGTTATTGTCTTTCAAAAGTAAGAGTTGACTCTGAGTCATTTTGTGAATCGTTAGAAGACAAGCTTTTTCTTTGACTAGATGACGCCAACTTGTCAAGTTATTTGAATACGATCGCCCACTTATTACGCACGCCAGTGAAAACTAGAAAACGAGACGCGCTGTGTTCTCAAGTGCGACTCAAAAGCAAACTTTTTTCATCTGAGCATTTGAAGACTAAGTGTTAACAGTTCATATATACAACTGTACCACAGGAGTATAGTCCGAGCCTTGTGCTTTGTTCACGCCATTTTGAAGATTGCTTTACCAACTTAAATGCAATCAAACTTGGATTCGCGAGCCGGCTGATATTGAAAGGTTCAGTTCCAAGTGTATTTGCATCAGCTTCCTCCTCCGTATCACAAACTGTAAGTGTTATTAATAATTGTTGCTTTTATGTTTTATGTAGCATGCTAAATAATTGTTTGGTTTGTTGTGTAAGCACCATTTAGCTTCTAGGTCTTCAATGACAATTGTATTGAGATATGTGAATAGTTTGTTGTTGTTTTCAGAGTTTTCTTTAAGAATAGAGTCATACCTCGTAGTAACGTAACGTTACTGCATTTTTATTTATTTTTTGGTAAAAACGTTATGTTTATGAATCGAGCTAACGCTCCATTGGCCTGAATGCTTACCATTGAGAAATATCCTGCTCCAGTCGTGGTGTTTGCAATTGAGTTTGTTGATCATTCGCATCTCCAGACGCTTTCCTTCATATTCAGGCTCGAATTGATAGGGTAAAATTGATGCCATGTTTGTTCATACACTTTATACGTGTTTAAACTTGTTAAACCGAAAACCATTTATAGTGATGGGTGTTCCGTTTCCGAAAATATCTGCACAGACTATACCAATCACAACTGACAGGGTCATCGGACCAATCACCGCAGATTAGCGTCACGTAAAGGCGGGGTTTTGAAAAGTGAATCACTAAACGAATAATTTGAGAATCGCTGTCAAAACAGGTAAAAATAAATGCATATTATAAGAAAACTAAAGTCTTTTTTTGTCATTGCATGCATGCAAAACTGTTGTTGGGGACTTCTAAAACAATATTTGGAACATTTGAAATGCCATAATAGGTGCTCTTTAAACAAAATTAACCATATAGACTAAATTACTGATCTAAAGCCCACATTGTCACTGTATGGTAATGAAATATATTCTGTTGCATTATTTTCCTGTTTAACACTTGAAACAATCTGAATTGTTAAAAGCGCTATATAAATAGAGTTGACTTGACTTGTCTGAGGTCAACTTATGACGTTTGTGTGGTTTTTACATTTCTACCCTGGTTTTGAGGTCTCCTAAACGCTCGGTTTTGACGGGCGTGCTGCACTGGAGACTTGAAAGTAAACGCCCACGGCTAGGATTGGATAAGATTTGCATATTTAATGAGCTTCAGCTCCCCTGTCAGTTCAAGTGATGGATTGTTTTGAAAGCGGCAACCGGAGAAAGGAAAGGAATGTTATTTCACAATTTAAGATTCACTGGCCTGCAGATAAGCGTGCTAGGGTATGTTCTGTTAGACACGTACACAATCAAAACGATCTGTAACAATGCAATACTATCACATATAAAAACATGTTTTACTCACATAAGTGTTGCACCATTCCTGTCAGATCCAATTTAGAAGGCACAGCATTGCGTTTTAATCCCAATATGTCTACAAATCCAGTCTCAACCTGTGTCTTGTTAACAAACGATTCCGGAGTGAAATAAAGCAAACAAATTTGCTTACACACATTAGCTGGAACTTCATTAAAAATAAAGTTCAACCAGATATTCCTAATATTAGAATCTGAAGGAAGCTTATGCAGCGACTGTGTTCTTCCACAACCAGGCACCGCGCAATATCTTGCTATCTTCGGCAAGTTTATTGCTTGGTAACGCGATCCGTTTAGCTCCAAGAAACGGTTGGGGGTTGGGGAGTTAGGGGCTACAGAAGCAGGCATACACATGTATCTGTTGAGGCGGTGTTTCTGCATTCTATGATGTCAATGGTCAACATATTCTGAGATCTCTCGTTTGCTGGGCCTGGCATCAATAAAAGCTTTTCTTTGACTAACAAGGAAGTTTTCAGCTTCGAAACTTAAAGGATATTCTTATATCACAATGAACTTTTGTATATCAAGGAAAGTTGATTTCTCAATTCATCACCCTTTAAAGTTTATTAAGTATTTCATAGACAATGATAATGTGGATGAGCTTAAAGGAAGCACACTGGGCTTAACTGGAACAGCAAACATTTTTTTATTAATTGATATTATTAAATTTAATTTAAAAGAAGAATTTTGCAAAATAATTAATCTAGGTCATGTATTAAGTTCATACATATTTTAATATGAACAGCTATTACAGAAAATATCTATGAAATTATACCTTTTCTTACTGATGTTACACTGAAGCTGTGCTTTTCATAGTATTGCACCCTTTAAGCTCACCTTACAAAAATATGACTTTAAAAAAAAAAAATTATAGAAGAGTAAAACCACAGAACATCAATAAACTGTAAATTTATCATATAATTGGTTCAAAAGTACAAGCCAGTAATGCCTGTGAAGTAATATATTAGTGTAGCACACAGTCTTATCCAGCTAGTAAGCTAACAATGTTCTGAAGCATCTGCGCTATGTTGCTAAAACTATCTTTTGGACCTAACTGTAATTATTTCCCACATCCAGGTTCCAGGTTATAGTATGCAAAAGTCTAAACATTAATATCTTAATTTTGCAGTAAGAAGTTATACTTATCCAAAGTAAAAGCTTAAACATTTAAAAAATGCACATTTAAGGGGCTACACTTTTCATGGGTATCTTTTGGGTACTTTTCAGTTCAGCTTTGAGAATGAAACCAACCTGTTTGTTCCTCGGTTTCTTCATGTTTCAAACTGAATACATTTTCTATCTTCAGGTCTTCACTTTCCTCTTTCTTTATTTGCCCCTCAGTTTCTTCATGTTTTAGACTGAATACATTTTCTATCTTCAGGTCTTCACTCTCCTCTTTCTTTATTTGCCCCTCAGTTTCTTCATGTTTCAGACTGAACACATGTTCAATCTTCAGGTCTTCACTCTCCTCTTTAATAAATGCCATCTTTATTATAGTGTCATGTGGAACTTCTCCAGGAGTTTTTCCTGTGTTTGTCCTGTTTAAGATGAGAATAATTAACAGAAAGAAAAATAAATCCACAATAAATCTCTCCTAGTTCAGTAGTTCAGCGCACTAGTAATGCAGTCAGTCAGAGCGATAGTTTTTTATATTTTTATTCAACTTTAAAAATTACAGAATTCAACTATCGATGTATTGGCCATTGATCACGGCTGATAAAAGCTATTATTTTCACTATATTTTAACATATGCTGATGATCAGAGCTGATGGTGTGCTGTCAATCAAAAGGGTGCAGAAAAACGTGTCTGACTTCAACTCATACTGTGTGTGAAGAAAATGTCTTTTATTTAGAGAAAGAAGACACGATAATACATTAACAGTTAAAAATAACAACATAAAAGAGACTCTATTTGACCCTATGAATTAGAGGTCGACCGATTATCAGCGTGGCCAATTATTGGCGCCGATATTAAAGGGGTACTTCAGCGCTGGGAAGATGAATCTGTATTTAAACTGGGTCATTAATGTAGTAGAAATGAGAAATTATTTTTGAATTTGGTGCCTTCTAGACTGAGAAAACAGAAAATGTATTTTTGTCTCATAGGGATGAAAGACAACAATTCCCAGAATGCACTGCTTCACTGCCCTACTCTAGGCACGGCTAGTCGGCTGCTGGATTACTGGATCACTTGCCCACCGCTCATTTTCAGAAAATCAGTTCAGTTAGAGACAATACAATTAAAAACTGAACGTGTCTGTCACGGCACAAACGCAGCAGGATCGGATTACATTCATCGCATGAGCTGAGGTAATCGGGATTCGCGCTGCAGCTGCATTCACAGCGCGTGTTCAGTCTGACACGTGTTCAGTTCATTAGAAGCTTAACTTTCATAGGAAGTTAATTTTAAAAGTTAAAACACTCACTTTGGTCTCCACCGCTCGCTTACATGAATCTTCGCAGCCCGCGAGCCGAGTGCTGTGAGTGTGATGTTGAAAACATGTGGAAATAGCGCCCTCTGCTGGCTGTAGTCTTCAGCCTCTGGCCAAAAACTCCTCCGATGATGCAAAATGACGATACTTGCGTCATCGGAGGAATTTTTCCAGAAATAAAATACATAATTCTCCTCAGGGTCATATGAGGGAAAGTATGATAATTTGAATATACTCCCGGGTTTCTACTGATACATAGCTTAATGCTAATCGCTGAAGTAACCCTTTAAGCATTTTTATGGTTATCAGTAGTTTTCAAAACCGATTTGCCGATAAAATAATTTTATTTTTAAATGCGCACGATCTGGCTCTGATCCAGCCACCTCTGTCAGAGCGCACCGCTCTGTGAACTAAACTAATGCCCGCCCATCACCCATCTGATTTGTTGGGAGTCATGAGTCCGGCCAATCAACGTGTAAGGCTGAAGGCACTGAAAATGTTGCGCTCTCACACCGAAAGCACTTGCTAACAGGAGCTGCGCAGTGATCACGCAAAGGTAAGGCAGCAGTGATCACTATCAACTTGTAGCGATTGAAGTTGCATTAAATCACTACACTGAAGTTGCAAAACACCTCAATATAATCTATTTAATGACAAGCAAACCCCGTTTCCAGTTATACTGTGAATTCCCAGTCAATGTCCGTCATTGCAGTGATAGCTTTAACAGAGTTTAGTTGAAAATAGCCTCACATCGGTGCTAGTGTAACTAAAACCTATTTTAGCTGCTCGCCATTCAGCCATCTTAACGTTATATTGTGGATAGATTATCAACACGAATGAATTCACTCACGTCTGCTGCCGCTGCAGGTTATTTGTGTTCACATAGCTTCACTGAATAGCGTCCATTAGGGCTTGTACTCAAAAACTGTGCATATTTTGAGAAATATTGCTTTGTTTGTGGCAGAATACCATTTCTATTATTTCTCACTGAATAATGCGATCTGATGAGCTAAGAGCGTTTAGATCGAGCAGTGATCTCTGCGCTCTCTCATTCGATGAGGAGCTGTCAATCATCTCACATGGCACGTTTCTGGCTGTCTTGTACACTTCCTGGTTTTTAGCTCCGTGATAAACAGTCAAACTAAAGTTTCTACACATATAAAACAAAGAGAATCAATAAACACAATTAGACTACGGGTTGTTACTGTTTAAATTTACTTCTTTAAAGTTTACAGAATGCTTTTAATGTTGTTATTATTCTTATTAAAGTTAAATATTAAAGTTGTTCATATTAACAGTTCTTCCAATTAAAGATAAGGTAAAAGAACTTAAAGGGAGTCTTTGTCAGAGGCCTTTTTATTCTTAGTTTTGACATAATTTTTATTTTTACACTAGACACATATATCGGTTCAAAATATCGGTTATCGGTCTATTTGATCTGTAATAATCGGTATCAGCATCGTCGACCCCTACCTGTCACGATAACTACTTTTTGTTTTGCGATATATCGTCCCAGAAATAATTACGATAAACAATATTATTGTCATTTTATGCCACTGAATATATAATCCTAATAAAACAGCATAATAATCCAAGTGGACCTGCACGCTTTCAAATGACAACCTTTTAATTCTTTAGATCATGGAAATTAAGGGTAAAAAAAGATATTATAATAAGTAAAAAAAAGTATAAATAGTAAATAAACATTTCCCTTGTGAAATGCTTTAACACTCGTCATTCTGTGTTGACGTTTATATATGCACCAGAACAGGGGATTGCAGCTTTGGGCCATTTGGGCTTATTCTTCCAAACTGTCAGTAGTTGTCAGGAAAACACTATAAAGCCTCAAATTTCACCTGTCATAAATCTCTTTGTATAAAGGAACTGCCTGTTCCACTTTCACCTACGTCACATACAAGATGGCAGCACAATCGAGTAAAATGTTGGTGACATTCATTATCATGTAAACATAATGGGCCATATATTGCATCACAAAAAATTATTGAGGTCATATATTGATTATTGCGACAGTCCTACCAATTGCCATTTTATTTAATTTGATCAGTAATCCTTCTCTCCACATTGAATCATAGGCTTTCTCTATATCAAAGTACACAATAGCCATGACCTCTTTCATACTAATGGCTTTTTCAGCCTCATTACTAACTTTTACTAATGCATCTACTGTAGATCTACCTTTATGAAAACCACTTTGTTGTAGACTAATCAATCCTTTCTGTACTTAATAATATGCTAGTCTACGAACTATTACCTTTTCCATCCATTTACACAAGTCAGATGTTAATGCTATAGGCCTGTAATTTTTGAGCTTACTAAAAGGCAGTCACAGAGCATTATTCCATTTATGAGGCAACATGCTTTCTCTCCATATCTTAAACAGCCTTTGTATAATTTCCATAACTTCATCTGGTAATTGTCTAAACATAGCATAAATTGGTCATGTCCTGGAGCAGTAATCCGCTGTTCTCTAATGCCATTTTCAACTCATTTTCAATTCCATGTCTAGTGCTGATCAATCAGTTTCGTTTTTCTTTAATATATTGGAAAATTGTCTTATTGAGTCCTCTTTCGCTGTTTATGTATTTCATCTAAATGACTTCCACTATGAGTTCTTGTAAACTTCTTACCTAATAAATAAGCTTTTTCCTTAATTGTTATTGCCAAGTATTCTCCATCTACCAACACAGGGATATTAATAGATTTTTATATACTCTCTGATGCAGCATTAATAATCAGCAATGTCACATTGCGGTAAAGTTAGTTTAACGTTGACGTTTCGTTAGACATTCAGTTTCATACCCATTAAACTCTCTGCGCATTTCATATTTTCAGCCCAAACCAACTGAGATATGCATAAACCAATGTCCTTTAAGTTGCACAAGGCTTAATTATTGCAAATGAAATATATAATAATTACCCATATAAATCATTTAAACAATTTAACTTTATGATATTATGTTATCAAACTAATGCTACAATGTTCAGAAAAACATCCCCTTTATTGCACAAGGCTCAGTTTTTGGAATTAGCATTTTCCATATTTTATAATAATTTTAGAAAATGTATTCTATGCAATACCGTAAATCCATTAAACGACAACACAGTTTGGCCTAAAAGACTCAAACCTACTGTAAATTACTCAGAATATTATTCTCTATGATGCACAAGGTTTGTTTTTCTGATTATTTATCAGGTATTTTTACAAGGCTTGTTTAATCCGATTAATAATCTGGTATTGTTCATATACAGTACTGAACCCTTTTAAATCCATTAAACGACAACACCGTTTGGCCTAAAAGACTCAAACCTACTGTAAATCACTCAGAATATTATTCTCTATGATGCACAAGGCTTGTTTTTCCGATTAATAATCTGGTATTGTTCATATACAGTACCGAACCCTTTTAAATCCATTAAATGACAACACCGTTTGGCCTGAAAGGCTCAAACCTACTGTAAATCACTCAGAATATTTTTCTCTATTATGCACAAGGATTGTTTATTCCGATTAATAATCTGGTATTGTTCATATACAGTACTGAACCCTTTTAAATCCATTAAACGACAACACCGTTTGGCCTGAAAGACTCAAACCTACTGTAAATCACTCAGAATATTATTCTCTATGATGCACAAGGATTGTTTTTCTGATCATTAATATGGGATTTTTTACAAGGCTTGTTTAATCCGATTAATAATCTGGTATTGTTCATATACAGTACTGAACCCTTTTAAATCCATTAAACGACAACACCGTTTGGCCTGAAAGACTCAAACCTACTGTAAATCACTCAGAATATTATTCTCTATGATGCACAAGGTTTGTTTTTCTGATTATTAATATGGTTTTGTGAATATACAGTACTGAACCCTTTTAAATCCATTAAACGACAACACCGCTTTGGTCTGAAAGACTCAAACCTACTGTAAATCACTCAGAATATTATTCTCTATGATGCACAAGGTTTGTTTTTCTGATTATTTATCAGGTATTTTTACAAGGCTTGTTTAATCCGATTAATAATCTGGTATTGTTCATATACAGTACCGAACCCTTTTAAATCCATTAAACGACAACACCGTTTGGAACCTACTGTAAATCACTCAGAATATTATTCTCAATGATGCACAAGGTTTGTTTTTCTGATTATTAATATGGTATTGTTAATATACAGTACTGAACACTTTTAAATCCATTAAACGACAACACCGTTTGGCCTAAAAGACTCAAACCTACTGTAAAAACTCTGAATATTATTCTCTATGATGCACAAGGTTTGTATTTCTGATTATTAATATGGTATTTTTTACAAGGCTTGTTTTATCCGATTAATAATCTGGTATTGTTAATATACAGTACTGAACCCTTTTAAATCCATTAAACGACAACACCGTTGCCTGAAAGACTCAAACCTACTGTAAAAAACTCAGAATATTATTCTCTATGATGCACAAGGTTTGTTTTTCTGATCATTAATATGGGATTTTTTACAAGGCTTGTTTAATCCGATTAATAATCTGGTATTGTTCATATACAGTACCGAACCCTTTTAAATCCATTAAACAACAACACCGTTTGGCCTGAAAGACTCAAACCTACTGTAAATCACTCAGAATATTATTCTCTATTATGCACAAGGTTTGTTTTTCTGATTATTAATATGGTATTGTTAATATACAGTACTGAACCCTTTTAAATCCATTAAACGACAACACCGTTTGGCCTGAAAGACTCAAACCTACTGTAAATCACTCAGAATATTATTCTCTATGATGCACAAGGTTTGTTTTTCTGATTATTTATCAGGTATTTTTACAAGGCTTGTTTAATCCGATTAATAATCTGGTATTGTTCATATACAGTACCGAACCCTTTTAAATCATTAAACGACAACACCGTTTGGAACCTACTGTAAATCACTCAGAATATTATTCTCTATGATGCACAAGGTTTGTTTTTCTGATCATTAATATGGGATTTTTTACAAGGCTTGTTTAATCCGATTAATAATCTGGTATTGTTCATATACAGTACTGAACCCTTTTAAATCCATTAAACGACAACACCGTTTGGCCTGAAAGACTCAAACCTACTGTAAATCACTCAGAATATTATTCTCTATGATGCACAAGGTTTGTTTTTCTGATTATTAATATGGTATTGTTAATATACAGTACTGAACCCTTTTAAATCCATTAAACGACAACACAGTTTGGCCTGAAAGACTCAAACCTACTGTAAATCACTCAGAATATTATTCTCTATGATGCACAAGGTTTGTTTTTCTGATTATTTATCAGGTATTTTTACAAGGCTTGTTTAATCCGATTAATAATCTGGTATTGTTCATATACAGTACTGAACCCTTTTAAATCCATTAAACGACAACACCGTTTGGCCTGAAAGACTCAAACCTACTGTAAATCACTCAGAATATTATTCTCTATGATGCACAAGGTTTGTTTTTCTGATTATTTATCAGGTATTTTTTACAAGGCTTGTTTAATCCGATTAATAATCTGGTATTGTTCATATACAGTACTGAACCCTTTTAAATCCATTAAACAACAACACCGTTTGGCATAAAAGACTCAAACCTACTGTAAATTACTCAGAATATTATTCTTTATGATGCACAAGGCTTGTTTTTCTGATTATTAATATGGTTTTGTGAATATACAGTACTGAACCCTTTTAAATCCATTAAACGACAACACCGTTTGGCCTGAAAGACTCAAACCTACTGTAAATCACTCAGAATATTATTCTCTATGATGCACAAGGTTTGTTTTTCTGATTATTTATCAGGTATTTTTACAAGGCTTGTTTAATCCGATTAATAATCTGGTATTGTTCATATACAGTACTGAACCCTTTTAAATCCATTAAACGACAACACCGTTTGGCCTGAAAGACTCAAACCTACTGTAAATCACTCAGAATATTATTCTCTATGATGCACAAGGTTTGTTTTTCTGATTATTTATCAGGTATTTTTACAAGGCTTGTTTAATCCGATTAATAATCTGGTATTGTTCATATACAGTACTGAACCCTTTTAAATCCATTAAACGACAACACCGTTTGGCCTGAAAGACTCAAACCTACTGTAAATCACTCAGAATATTATTCTCTATGATGCACAAGGTTTGTTTTTCTGATTATTAATATGGTATTGTTAATATACAGTACTGAACCCTTTTAAATCCATTAAACGACAACACCGTTTGGCCTGAAAGACTCAAACCTACTGTAAATCACTCAGAATATTATTCTCTATGATGCACAAGGTTTGTTTTTCTGATTATTTATCAGGTATTTTTACAAGGCTTGTTTAATCTGATTAATAATCTGGTATTGTTCATATACAGTACTGAACCTTTTTAAATCATTAAACGACAACACCGTTTGGAACCTACTGTAAATCACTCAGAATATTATTCTCTATGATGCACAAGGTTTGTTTTTCTGATTATTAATATGGTATTGTTAATATACAGTACTGAACCCTTTTAAATCCATTAAACGACAACACCGTTTGGCCTAAAAGACTCAAACCTACTGTAAATCACTCAGAATATTATTCTCTATAATGCACAAGGATTGTTTTTCTGATTATTAATATGGGATTTTTTACAAGGCTTGTTTAATCCGATTAATAATCTGGTATTGTTCATATACAGTACCGAACCCTTTTAAATCCATTAAACGACAACACCGTTTGGCCTAAAAGACTCAAACCTACTGTAAATTACTCTGAATATTATTCTCTATGATGCACAAGGTTTGTTTTTCTGATTATTAATATGGTATTTTTTACAAGGCTTGTTTAATCCGATTAATAATCTGGTATTGTTCATATACAGTACTGAACCCTTTTAAATCCATTAAACAACAACACCGCTTTGGCCTGAAAGACTCAAACCTACTGTAAATCACTCAGAATATTATTCTCTATGATGCACAAGGTTTGTTTTTCTGATTATTAATATGGTATTGTTAATATACAGTACTGAACCCTTTTAAATCCATTAAACGACAACACCGCTTTGGTCTGAAAGACTCAAACCTACTGTAAATCACTCAGAATATTATTCTCTATGATGCACAAGGTTTGTTTTTCTGATTATTTATCAGGTATTTTTACAAGGCTTGTTTAATCCGATTAATAATCTGGTATTGTTCATATACAGTACTGAACCCTTTTAAATCATTAAACGACAACACCGTTTGGAACCTACTGTAAATCACTCAGAATATTATTCTCAATGATGCACAAGGTTTGTTTTTCTGATTATTAATATGGTATTGTTCATATACAGTACCGAACCCTTTTAAATCCATTAAACAACAACACCGTTTGGCCTAAATGACTCAAACCTACTGTAAATCACTCAGAATATTATTCTCTATAATGCACAAGGATTGTTTTTCTGATTATTAATATGGGATTTTTTACAAGGCTTGTTTAATCCGATTAATAATCTGGTATTGTTCATATACAGTACCGAACCCTTTTAAATCCATTAAACGACAACACCGTTTGGCCTAAAAGACTCAAACCTACTGTAAATTACTCTGAATATTATTCTCTATGATGCACAAGGTTTGTTTTTCTGATTATTAATGTGGTATTTTTACAAGGCTTGTTTAATCCGATTAATAATCTGGTATTGTTCATATACAGTACTGAACCCTTTTAAATCCATTAAATGACAACACCGTTTGGCCTAAAAGACTCAAACCTACTGTAAATTACTCAGAATATTATTCTCTATTATGCACAAGGTTTGTTTTTCTGATTAATAATCTGGTATTGTTCATATACAGTTCTGAACTTTTTTAAATCATTAAACGACAACACCGTAAGGCTTGTATTTCTGACTACTAATTTGGTATATTGTATTACTGAACCTTTAAATAAAAAATATGTACTTTAGTAATCATTTCGTTTGTGCATTTCCAAAGTTATTTTTATTTATTTATTTATTTTACATTTATTGTAGTTTACATTTACATTTATTTTACTGTTTTGTAATCATTAAATTCGTTTTTTTTTTTTTTTTTTTACTGTTGTGTTACTTTTAAACAAATAATAAAAAATAAAAAAACAATTTTACTTTCCAACAAGACATAATACTATTGCTAAATCAATGTTGGGGCTTTTAAAACAGTTTTGGGGAGACTTGAAACAGTGACTGTGCATATGCTGATCATGCAAACAAACAGCCAATCAGGACCCTGCATTAGGTGTAAGGTTGAGAATTATAACTGTGATCATGCAGGTATACAGCCAATGAGGACACCGAGGATCTAAAGGATTGCAGGACTTTTAGTTTAGGTGGACAGAGATAATTTGACTTTCAACAGTATGTTTTTCCGCTTCTCTTTGGATCCCATTGACGTGCCTCGCATTTAAGTCACATCCCTGATGCAAAGGTAAGTGGAGTTATTCTTTATCTATATATTTTAGAGGGGAGAAGGGAAAATAATTCATTGTTTGACAAATGCAATATTTATTAATTAAAATGTTACATTTTTGACTGCATTACATGTTTATTATCATTGCTACCTGAAATTTGACAAATTTGTACTACATTCTTTTAAGTAATATGTGGCTTCTGTGTTAAATAGTTATAACATTCCACACGTGAACATATGTAGGTGCTTTCAGTAAGCATGTGTTAATTAGGACTTTTATAGCTTTTACAAATGTGCCATAGAATAAACTTTACTGGTGCATATTTCGAGACAAAACATGGCACAAAATATGTTTTTGCAATTTGATTAAAGTGTTCAATCATGCTTTTTTATCAGTGACTAAACTTGAGACTTTTCTATAAAACCGGCTAGTAATTATTTTGCCAAACTGATGAAAGACAGTAAATCCTTTGTAGGTCTACTAAATAATTGGATTCAGTCAGAGAAAAGCAAAAAACAAACCCCAAAAAATGTATTCATGATAATCATACAGTGCATTTTAATTTTAATCAACTGTGTGTATTATGATCCCAAGTTTAGAAAATGCCAAAATCTCGTAAAGGACAGGCAGCTGCGAGATCAGACCTCTGGGCAGTGGCTGGTGGTGTAGATGCTGTTTTAGAAAGTTTTCTGTCCAGTGAAATATTAAAACAAGACACCTCTTCAAAGTCAGCAGTGTGGTCAAGATTGGCACTAAAAATATTTCAGTGTGACACACTGAAAAATAGAAAATGGCTATATGTTGTATGGACATTCAATAGAAAAATTATCAAAAGATTGGTTGAAGCACAGAATCAAAAAGAAAAAGAAAGTTCTCCAGAGCCAGATGAAGACAAGAACAGCCCAGACATTAACACTGATGGTGAGAATGACAATTCAGACATATCCAGTGCAAGTCAGGAAGAAAAATTAAGATATTCTTCAGAGCCTGATCACAGAGACAAAAACACATTGGAAATAGTGAGTAAGAGGGACACTACACAGCAAGCCAGCAATGTCACCTATGGGACAGAAGGAGAAAAGGATTTTCCTAACTTAGAGGAAGTAGAGGTAGAGTCACAACATCCTGATGTTGAGGCACCTGATTGGGCAGGATGTGAAGTAGAAACACAGAGTAACACAGAACAGCCAGCCAGACATTTGACATCTATGAAAACAGAAGAGGCTAAGTCAGATGAAAAGGAATTACTGGACAGTCAGGTGGAGTCAGAGGATAGTTATGTAGATGTACCAGAGAGCATCAAAGGAGTGACATCTGACAGTGACTCTGACAAACAAAAGGACATAAGTGGAGAAGCAGAAAGTGAATCTGAAGGGACGAGATCAGAATCTTCCACTTCCATTCTGAAGAGATCCCAATCTTCAAAACTTTCCAGTGGTTTAGGGAAGATGGCTACTGATCAAGAAAACAGGATGTATAGAAAGGTGCCATGTATTCCATTAATATTCAGAATTGTTAAAAGAATGGAAAAAGATTGCACCACTGAAAGAGTCCAGAAAACTAAGAAAACCTTGGACCAACATACTATATCAACAGACAAAAAAATCCCTGCTGTGCTCTTCATTTTATTTACCAGCATGTACGTTGTATAAGCAGCCGCAAGATACATGTGCCCTATCTGAAGGTACAAGCAGTTTGCAAATTTTCCACTTGTGATGCACGGTACTCTTTCATAATGCTGAAAAAACCCAATCGACTGTTCTCTAGCATTTCACTGACAGTCAGACGTACCGGATCAGTTCATCACCTGAAGAAAGAAACCAGATTTAGACCAGCAAGCAACATACGGAGAGGAAAAATAGCTAGAGGTATTTCTCTGGGTGTAAGCCAGGTCTACTACAAAAGATTAAGCTCAACACCAGTTCAGGAGTTGATCTCTGGAAATCTGACTGAAAGCTTAAATAAAAACATACTGAAGGTTATTGCAGCTGAAGTGAAGAAGAGCATGCAAGTACATGAGAATGTCCTAATGGAGATGTATCTCACACAGCGCATCCTTAAATTATGTGACCGCGATTTCTATGACATGCCTGGCTACATACAACATTTCCAAGTGAACCCATTTGACACTCACCTTTACACCGAAGTAGGCCTAAGAATTTTGGTTCATCACCTTAGGGAAAAAAAGCCTGTGTCATTATACCTTGATGCAACGGGAGGTGTCGTTTCAAAGATTCCAGAGCAAAGCGAAAGAGTGCTGTATTATGCACTCACTTTGCCTGGAAGTGGTAGAGATGCTCCACCTCTTCCAGTTTCTGAGATGCTCAGCAATGAACACAGTATTCCACCCTTACTTTTTGGCTAATGCAGTTTCAGCTGAAACTGGCAAAGTACACCAGTCTTAAAATCCAAAAAGTGGAAACTGACTACAGCTGGGCTTTGATGCAAGCTTTCTGTAGTTCTGCTCAATCGAAAAACATTGATGCATACCTGAGTGGGCCTATGCTGTCTGCAAGAAGAGCAAGACATGGGCAGAGATAAAGGCAAGTACTGTTTTGCATCTCTGTTCTGCCCACATTATCAAGGCCGTCAGTGTAAGCATCGGAAGGAAAACTCCTGACAAAGGACTTAAAGAGTTCTCAACTTTTGTCTTTGCCAGACTTCAGAACACAGTAAATGTGGAGGCAGCCAGTGAAATTTTCAGGCACCTTTGTGTTGTGTTACTTTCCAGCCATGTCAATGGACCATTTAATGACAGCCTTCAATTTCTTAAAGGCCTCATTAGACATTAAGAAGAACAGGCAGTGGAAGACATCATAGATGAAGAGTACACTGACATGTGGGAGAATGAAGAAGAAAGGAGGTCAGCCAAGACAATTGTGTGTAGATCTCCCTATTCAAGAGTGTTCAAGGAGGTTTTTGAGGAAGTGAAAGACAATGTTCATACAGAGGAAGATGAAGATGAACACAACATAAATGTATACTACTGTCCAGAAGTCCCTAGTGTCCTCCTGGATAACTACATGGGAATCTACCCACTATGGAGTGGAGTACTTCTAGGGGATTTGAGGAAATATGGATCTGACAAAGAGGACACAGACCATGCATCAATCTCCGACAAGACAAGAGACACCAATTGCCATGTCGAAACGTGGTTTGGAACCAGCAGAATTCATTCAAAGAATGTATGCCTCACTCAAAGGGAGATATAGAGAGCACATCATTAATCAGAATCTACCTGAGAACCTCCTTGTGAGGCCATTGAGGCCAAAGAAAAGTGTGGTGTTTGCAGAGTAGAGCTGGGCTAAACGGGAAGATTTAGTATCAAAAACAGATGGGAAGTCAAAGTACTATTCGGTTCCAGAAAAAGAGCCCAAACCTAAAACAAAAGTAACTCCCGGCAAAAAGGTTGACACAACAGACAGTAGCCTGCCAAAAGACCGGAAATTATGTGAAATGAGTCTTTCTGAACAGGCAAGCTATGCAACAAAATAACAATACGAGTTAACAGCAAACATTTTCCTTGACAAATTTTTGAAATATGGAAATTCTTCTAAAATCATTTGATTCTACCTCATTTTTGTACTTATGTGACAGACCTACACTCTGAGACATTCAGAGTTAAATACACTAAGGCCCCACGAACTGATAAATGGTGAGGTAGGTCTGTGACAGTACGAAGGAAGGAAGGAAGGAAGGAAGGAAGGAAGGAGTAATCAAAGAAGGGAGAGGGGGAATAAGGAAGGGAGGGAGTGGCTGGGAAGAAAGCAAAGGAGGGAAAGTATGTAACAGAGGGAGGGAGGGTGAGAGTTAAGAAGAGAGGATGTTAGCTAAGAAGGGAGGGAGGCAGGGAGAATGGTGTGGAATTTTGTTTTTGAACTTGAAATTGAACAGTCTTGGTTTATTTCAACTTTCTGTCATTCTGAAAAGCTCCAAAACACAATTTAATTCCAGTCTGAAGGTTTGACCTGAATTTTATGGTAATCGCTTGTCAATTTGTTTGAACATTGTTAATTACATTGTTCAGTTACATATATTTTTGTCTTTTAAACAATGGCATCTTGCCATATCATTTACCATATAGAGATAATATTATTTGTTATTGGCTCAGGCCATGGAATGTTACATGTGGGCAGTGCTACAGAACCATAACAAGGCTAGTCATCTCTACCTACTGAACCACTACACGACATGTGCAATTCTGTATGGCACACAACAGCAGATGATTCGACAGGATTTGTCAAATGTGAGATTATTTTCAGTCCTCATTGAAATGTACTTAAACATGAATTATTCAATTGCAAATGTTGTTATATTGTACAGCAACTGTGTGATGTACTTAAATACTGTGTGTTTTCACAGGTGAACTTTGAATCTTATGACGGAGCAATATCCTTTGTCAATGTCCACAAAAATCACTGGAAATTTGTGGTGAGTATTGAACATATATTATGATTTCAAATATAATATAGTGCAGTCTTACTGTACTATATTATATTTTAAATCATAATATTATTGTTAACATTCATTCACATACACATTCATTGTTGATTTTCACACACTCACACATTAGATTTTGCTACCATCCTGGGTAGTCTTCACAGACATAAGGTTTTTTATGCTGTAGAAATTGTATATTATATCCCCTAACTTTAAACCTCTCCACTTTATAGAATATTTTAAGCAGTTTTCCTTAATGGGGGACAAGTCCCCACAGGGTCAAAAATATTGTTGATTACTATTATTGAGGATAGTAATCGACATAGTGTCCCCAAAACAAAGTGAATAGCCTTTTGTGAGCAGTATTTTCACGCTTTGTCGGAACAAATTTTTGTTGTGGAAAAAACAACAAAAAATAAATTCCTACAGATGTCAAAACAAACAATTGCCCAATTCCCTGACATTCCAGATGTCTTGGACATTAATCCATCGAAAACCTCAATTTCCAAGCATCGAAAAGAAATAGCAGCATATTTGCTATCTGCCCCAGGTAATACAAAAAGAAAAATTGTTCATTATAATTTTCACACAACATAATTCAATATTGAAGTGCAAAAATATTACTGTTTTGTTTTCTGTTTCCTTTCCATATATATAATAGATTCGAAAGATGAGTACTGGTGTGTGTGGGCTAAAAGAACTTCCCAAAAAGAAGGACACTACAGATTCAGTCATTAACTGGGTATATTGTTTTTTCTTACCATTTAATGTCTGTAAATTAAATGCCTTTGAAATTCGTAAGATCTTCACTTTGTGTAGTGTTACTAAGGTGTGTGGCGCAATCTTCTAGCATGTTTGTAATTATTTTTCAGACTCAATGTGAAAGTTGTGAACACTGGTCCCACGATGCCAACACGATCTCACGAAAATGCTTATCAATAGTACGAGTGTGCAATCTCAGAGAATGTATACGCTAAAACTCATTTTGGCGTGCATATGGTACGCTGCTTTTGGCGTGCATATGATACGCACTTTATGGCGTGTATATGACACGCTTTTGGGTAGGGTGAGGGTGGGGGTGTGGGGGTTCTGCATATAATACGCCATAAAGTGCGTATCATATGCACGCTAAAATGAGTTTTAGCGTATACATTCTACGAGATTGCACACGCTGCACTATTGATACGCATTTTCGTGAGATTGGGCTCACGATGCCTGCATTACTTCACCTGTCCCTGATGAGCAGTGTCCATGGTGTTGTGTTGTGTGCAAGAATAGGAAAGAAACCATAAAAAGGAATAACCAAAGACAACGTGTTAAAGGGATAGTTCACCTAAAAATTTAAATTCTGTCATCATTAAACTCACCATTAAGCTGTTCCAAACCTGTTTGAGTTTTTGCTCTGCTGAACACAAAAGAAAATATTTTGAAGAATGTTTTGTAACCAAGCAGAGAGAGCAACCATTGACTACCATAGTATTTTTCCCTACTATGGTAGTCAATGACTGCTCTATCTGCTTTATTACAAAACATTTTTTTAATATCTTTTTTTTTTAAGCAGAACAAAGAAACTCATAAGAGTTTGGAAAAACTTGATGGTGAGTTAATGATGACAGAATTTTAATTTTTAGGTGAACTATCCCTTAAAGGATTCAAATGTGTTAAAATAACGTGATGTCTGATGACTTGATCGTCAGGAAATATTTTCAATTTTTTCAATTTGAGACTGATGTTTTCTTCTTTCTGTTTTGCATTTTATACACCATTGCATTTTGTACAATGCACAATTATGTTTAAAATATTTTTTCCTCTGAGAGAAAAAAACTTTTTTGATTTAAATGGGTTGAATATTGTACTTTTTTATATATCAAAAACAAACCTTGTGCAGCATAGAGAATAATATTCTGAGTAATTTACAGTAGGTTTGAGTCTTTCAGGCCAAACGGTGTTGTCATTTAATGGATTTAAAAGGGTTCAGTACTGTATATGAACAATACCAGATTATTAATCGGATTAAACAAGCCTTGTAAAAATACCTGATAAATAATCAGAAAAACAAACCTTGTGCATCATAGAGAATAATATTCTGAGTGATTTACAGTAGGTTTGAGTCTTTTAGGCCAAACGGTGTTGTCGTTTAATGGATTTAAAAGGGTTCAGTACTGTATATGAACAATACCAGATTATTAATCAGATTAAACAAGCCTTGTAAAAAATCCCATATTATTAATCAGAAAAACAAACCTTGTGCATCATAGAGAATAATATTCTGAGTGATTTACAGTAGGTTTGAGTCTTTTAGGCCAAACGGTGTTGTCGTTAATGGATTTAAAAGGGTTCAGTACTGTATATGAACAATACCAGATTATTAATCAGATTAAACAAGCCTTGTAAAAATACCTGATAAATAATCAGAGAAACAAACCTTGTGCATCATAGTGAATAATATTCTGAGTCATTTACAGTAGGTTTGAGTCATTTAGGCCAAACGGTGTTGTCGTTAATGGATTTACGGTATTGCATAGAATACATTTTCTAAAATTATTATAAAATATGGGAAATGCTAATTCCAAAAACTGAGCCTTGTGCAATAAAGGGGATGTTTTTCTGAACATTGTAGCATTAGTTTGATAACATAATATAATTTAGTTAAATTGTTTAAATGATTTATATGGGTAATTATTATATATTTTATTTGCAATAATTAAGCCTTGTGCAACTTAAAGGACATTGGTTTATGCATATCTCAGTTGGTTTGGGCTGAAAATATGAAATGCGCAGAGAGTTTAATGGGTATGAAACTGAATGTCTAACGAACGTCAAACGTTAAACTAACTAAACTATATGCTTTTATTAAATTCCATGCAGCACACTCTAAAATTTATCCCATTCAGCTTCAGGAAAACACCACCTCTCGATTCTGTAACGTTTATGAACATGTTTAAAAGGTTTCTATCGCTTTAAACACTTTAAACGCTTAAAACACAAACCTTCCTTCAGCAGAATCACAACAGTTGCAGGAGCGGCGCAGCCTTATGACGTCACTCTTAGATACCAAAATAAAAGTCCCGTTCACTGCTGCGTCTAAAATCACAGAAGTGCATTGAAATTCAGGTAGGAAAAAAAATATTTTTAAAAAGACGACAAATGCAGGGATTAATGTATTATGAAATACATTAAATAACACAATGGCAATTTACATTTCTGTAACGTTGCAAAGAGTCATGGTAACTTGATAAAAACATAAAACGTTTCTACAATGTTGTGAAAAAACTCATACATACATAAAAACTCAAAAACACAAAAACTCATACATATATATATTTGTTTTTATTTCTTGTTACTTGTTACATTTTTTATCATCAGATGGATCAACCGAGAGGTTTCTCCAGGACCACTGTTACTCAAAATTTGAATGGCAGATAGAGCATCCATATGCAAAGTGGAAAGAGGACTTGGACTCTTATTTACCTTATTTATTTCCCTAAAAGGAGCCTCAATCTCAGGCTTCAAGTTCCTATTAAAACCGCTTTAGACAGCACCTGATAGAGCTCTGAGTCACTAAGAGCTCTGATGTCAAGGATGTCAAAGAGATTGTTTTTAATTTATATATATATATATATATATATATATATATATATATATATATATATATATATATATATATATATATATATATATATATATATATAGATTTATATTCCTAGTTTTTTATTCAGTTATATTGTAATAATAAAATACCTTGTTCAGTTTGTGGTGTTAGATTTGTTGCTGCATTTGAAGTTCTTTTTTCTTAAGAAAAATACATAATATTACTGTCAAATGCATGTCAGATAATAAAAATACTGTAATAAATACAGTAAGGGATAAGTCTGAAGCACACCATTAAAAAATTCTAGGAATTCATACAGGGCTAGTGGTATGTGCAGCTGTATATACAGATACACACCCAGGTATCGGATCAGTACTCGGTATCGGCCAATACCCAGAGCACAGGTATCGGAATCGGTATCGGGAAGGGAAAAATGGTATCGGAACATCTCTAATAGAAATATATATTATATTATACAGGTCCTTCTAAAAAAATTAGCATATTGTGATAAAAGTTCATTATTTTCCATAATGTAATGATAAAATTAAACTTTCATATATTTTAGATTCATTGCACACCAACTGAAAAATTTCAGGTCTTTTATTGTTTTAATACTGATGATTCTGGCATACAGCTCATGAAAACCCAAAATTCCTATCTAAAAAAATTAGCATATTTCATCCGGCCAATAAAAGAAAAGTGTTTTTAATACAAAAAAAGTCAACCTTCAAATAATTATGTTAAGTTATGCACTCAATACTTGGTCGGGAATCCTTTTGCAGAAATGGCACTGCTGAGGTGTTATGGAGGCCCAGGATGCTTTGATAGTTGCCTTAAGCTCATCCAGAGTATTGGGTCTTGCGTCTCTCAACTTTCTCTTCACAATATCCCACAGATTCTCTATGGGGTTCAGGTCAGGAGAGTTGGCAGGCCAATTGAGCACAGTAATACCATGGTCAGTAAACCATTTACCAGTGGTTTTGGCACTGTGAGCAGGTGACAGGTCGTGCTGAAAAACGAAATCTTCATCTCCATAAAGCTTTTCAGCAGATGGAAGCATGAAGTGCTCCAAAATCTCCTGATAGCTAGCTGCATTGACCCTGCCCTTGATAAAACACAGTGGCTGACATGGCATTACTGACTGTGGGTACTTGACACTGGACTTTTGGCATTTCCTTCTCCCCAGTCTTCCTCCAGACTCTGGCACCTTGATTTTCCGAATGACATGCAAAATTTGAGCGACAGTCCAGTGCTGCTTCTCTGTAGCCCAGGTCAGGCGCTTCTGCAGCTGTTTCTGGTTCAAAAGTGGCTTGACCTGGGGAATGCGGCACCTGTAGCCCATTTTCTGCACACGCCTGTGCACGGTGGCTCTGGATGTTTCTACTCCAGACTCAGTCCACTGCTTCCGCAGGTCCCCCAAGGTCTGGAATCGGTCCTTCTCCACAATCTTCCTCAGGGTCCGGTCAACTCTTCTCGTTGTGCAGCGTTTTTTGCCACACTTTTTCCTTCCCACAGACTTCCCACTGAGGTGCCTTGATACAGCACTCTGGGAACAGCCTATTCGTTCAGAAATTTCTTTCTGTGTCTTACCCTCTCGCTTGAGGGTGTCAATGATGGCCTTCTGGACAGCAGTCAGGTCGGCAGTCTTACCCATGATTGCGGTTTTGAGTAATGAACCAGGCTAAAAGCCTCAGGAATCTTTTGCAGGTGTTTAGAGTTAATTAGTTGATTCAGATGATTAGGTTAATAGTTTAGAGAACCTTTTCATGATATGCTAAATTTTTGAGATAGGAATTTTGGGTTTTCATGAGCTGTATGCCAAAATTATCTAGCCTGGATGCCAGCCGAATTTAGCCCCGCCCACAATTTTTTTTGCTCGGGCAATTCGGTCTTGATTCGATCCATAGAGGAGTTATTATGCCCGAACAGAAACTGTTCGGACCAATGAAATTGTCAGGGTGGGCTTTAGATGATGATGGACAGATGATAAACAGTAGCGTGATCATCCACGTCATCAAAGGCGCTTGGATTGAATTTGCTATTATCCTAAATGGAGAACTTGTTCTTAAATGCATTCAGCTTCACTATTTCTCTCAGAAATGATGATCGTGTTGGTAAGTACTCTGTGTAACCTTAAATTATTTTTTTACATCGTTTACAGTCATCTTTCTCTTCTAACATTACTTCTAACAGCTCGCGTGCAGACAGTGTTGTCATGTTTTTTTCAATGTCGCCCAATTGCTACTCAAAACTATAGCACAAAACAATAGCTTTCCGGGGGGGTTCTCCAGAACAAAATGGCGTTTGGTTGGCAAAATACGTTATTTTGGCAAGGTTGCCTGCTAAAATTTGCATTCCTGGGTCTATGTATCACATAATTGGGGTCGCTTCAACCTGCGGACATGGAGAACAACCGCGGAAAAACACGGACTTGGCAACACAGTGCAGTTGAGTTCTGTTGACATTTGACAAGCGTCCCTCTGTTGCTCTAATTGGTTGTGGGTCTATCCAATTGAGGTCTTTCCTGGTTAGGTTGAAACACGCCCCATAATCAAAGCCCAATGGAGCGGTATCAGACTCATATTCTGACTAGAATTGAGTATGACCACGTCAGGCTAAAAATCATCAGTATTAAAACAATAAAAGACCTGAAATATTTCAGTTGGTGTGCAATGAATCTAAAATATATGAAAGTTAAATTTTATCATTACATTATGGAAAATAATGAATTTTTATCACAATATGCTAATTGTTTGAGAAGGACCTGTACAAATAAGAAAAGATGACAAAATTCAGAGTTGAATGTATTATTGAAATACAATTAATAACACAATGGTAAGTTGATAATATGATTCACATTGAGATATAAAAATGTTAAATTACTCTAAATCAAGACAGTACCCAACTTTAGTTTTTACTTTTTGTACATATACAATATAGAAAACACACATTAAAAATAAATGAATGAGGAAATACCAGAACTTCACAAGCAAGTAACAGGGTTTGATTGGGTCCTTAAAATTGTTTTCAAATTTAAGGCCATAAAAAGCTAGTAAATAGTATAACAAACTTAAACTAGATAAAAAAGTTTGTCGAGACAAACTTTAAGTTGGCTTGGGAGAGAGCCGATCAGAAAGTTTGAAAAAGTTTGAAAAGCTTAAAGTTTAAAGATTTTTAGTTTAAAGTAGTTAGAAGTTTAAAGTTTGACGTATTTGAAGTCAGTACAGTCTATCAGAAGATAGATAGATTCTCTACTGGAATTCTGCCGATACTCTACTGGAAAAGTGCAGATACAATATAAGTAAGATATTGATTTGAATATTTGCAACGAAAATACAGAAGCAGCCTCTGAAATAGCATCGTTTAATGCTGCTCACAGGGGTAGTGACTATAATAGTTAATAAGTAAAGGAAAATAATCTATAAAAATTTATGCCTGAAATTTTTTTAATACAAAAAAATGTAAAAGTTACATTTACTGAGTGAGTCAAATGATTAGTAGAAAAAGCTGATCGATTCATTCAGTAATGAAACACCCCATGTGCAGCTCAGAGAAGTAAACAGTCCCATATGGCTTTGTTTGGAACTATTTTCGGTGACGAAATCTTGAACTGTTGTATTATCACATTTGTAATCATGGTTTTTGGAGGAAATAGAGCACTCTTCATGTAACGATTTAAAAAAAAATATAACTTAAACTAAAATAATTAACCACCATTTACTTTTATTACTGAATTTATTGGAACTCTTTAATGTGAGGTTGTAAATGTATATTATCAAAAAATCTAATATTAACCAACTGCAGAACCGCAGAACCCATATACGTCACTCACAACAGTCTGAGGACAACAGCGCCACGCCACAGTCTCATGCCGGAAGTGGGCGGAGTAGCAGGCTCAGATCGGAAGTGAGCTAGTTATCGAAAACTAAATAATCGTCATGGCGGAAGAAGAGAACACGGTAAACAGTTGTTTTTGTTTTGTGGTTTTAATCCACCAAGTTTATTTGTGATGTGTATTTGATGCATCGTTGTTGTATTAACACTTTATACAGAATGTGGCTCTTTTTTGTTTGTTTAAATGGGAACGATGTCTCTATTGTGTGTGTTGATATGGCCTTGCATTAAGTTACATATTGTGTGTGATTTTACTTTGTTGTTGGCGCTGTATTTTTTATTTAATTACATTTTCTGATGCTGATCAATTTTTTAATGTGGATTTTTTCTAGTTTATAGAGGCATTTTATGATTTGGAGAGGCTCAGGTTTACTTCATTCTCATCAATGCAAGACATTCTGCAACAGTTTCCACTGCCCAGTGTTTTTAAACTGACTAGATGGCACAAGTTGATTGCACACCTTCAAATTCACTTCAAAAACCTGCTGTCCATGGAATGAAGGTTTTGAGTTATTTGTTTATATACAGTGACAAGAAATAGTATTTATTTGTTGTCCCTTTAGAATTAGATGGTTTCCTGCATGATTTGGCCAAATATGTCGTCTCATCTTCAAGGTTTCAAGTATATGTATTTCTATAAGCTAACAAAATACAAACAATATTTCATGTGTTAGAATGTATCCTATTATAATTCAATCAAACACACAACCAAGCTGTGATATGTATTGCCAAATATAGATATTGTTCAACGTTCCGTTGTTTTAGACTGTTCCACAACATTTGGCCAGCTCTATTTACTGTGGGATCTTAATATTAAAGGTAAGAAAGAGAAGGAAAAGGTAAAACATGTTTTTTTTTTTTTTTCAATACAAGCTTCTCTTCATTAGGATGAAAAACATGAGGGCTTTTCACACTTCAAATAGTAAACCCCGGGTATACAGAATCCTGGGTTTTCTTGCTTCACGTTTCATACTGATCATCATTTACCTGAGATGAACCATTAATCCTAGATATTCATACACTGCCATTCCACACTGTCCTTTTACTAAACCATGGGATAGCATCCTTATTTGCAGTGTCAGTGTCACTGATTGGAAGGACACCGCACACAATATGTTTACATAAATGCTTAAGCTTTACACGTCCTCGTGTTACAAGACTATTACATTTAAGACTATAAAATAATTAAAATGGTCTCTTCTTCACTGCAATTGTTGCTATTTATATCAGCATTTGACATTTTTCCTCTCCAACGCTGACTGTATTATTTATATAGAACACACAGCGTTTCAGTGACTGTCCCAAGCATGTAAATATAACAGTGTGAAATGTTACTTTACCTGGGGTTAAAAGTGTGTTTAGAACCACGATAAGCTCAGTGTGAAAAGCCCTATGAAGTGCTTGGCTTTGTTTTCTGTATACATTTTGAACTGAAAATGGTTAATTAATTTGATTTGCGACAGGGTATGATTTATGTCACAAATATAGACATGATAAACTTTCTATTATACTATTATACATGCTACATCCTGACTTCATCACACGATATCGTTAAAACACTTCCAACATTTCATCCCACTTTGTTTGTACCATACTCTCATGAAGGAGCCACAGATCACAGAAGACCTCTTCACTGCAGTGGAACAACCAAAAGTTTTCAAAGGTTTAGTGGAAGAGGAAGATTTGAAAGAGGAAGACCAGGAAAAAGCCCTTCAACTTTCTCAGGCTGAAATGTTTGACCGACAACTGGCCAAAGAGCCTTTAGTGTTGTTTAAGTGCTTAGTGTTTGGACAAAAGGAGTCTACGATTTGCATGTTTATGGATATTTAATTTAATTTATTTTAGATTTAATTTGTCATGTACCTGCTGTGCAATAACTTTCAACTTAGTTCAATGTATTCTCTTTGGTCTTAATGTGCAAACCACAGCTAGTGTATGATGCCTTTGCTACATAGTACATTTATTAAAATTAAATAATTTGTGTATATTTTGATTAATCTGAATCTGCTTGAATCATGCATTCCAGTGTAGAATTGTGTAATGTGTATTATGTACTATGAAAAATAGGTTCATTCTGAAATGCTTAATGCCTGGCTCACACTACAGGAGTTTTAAAATCCTATCCGATTGTAAAATCTGGTTGCAGCACACACTTCAGGAGAATCTTTGCAGATTTTCTTCCCTCAAATCTTAAACATGCTCACATTCCAAGATTTGAAATTCAACATCACACACTACAAAATGTTATTAAGATTATCGTGCCAGAGGAAGCGCATCACGTGATCTACGCAGCAGATTGTAATCGGGGGAAATGGGTACTGTAAACCGAAAACTTGCTCTATCAATAATGATCGTTTGTTGTGAAAAAAAAGTGGAAAAATAAACGAGTGTGGATGAGAAAATGTTTGGGGAGACAGGATCAACATGGACTGTCAGTTCTTCAGCGAAAAATGGAGGTAAAATGTACCTTATATTAGTATCATAGTGTGCCACAATGTTTACCGTTATAATATTGCCTGCCTAGTTCAAAAGCGATAGTGTCACCTTTTACAGTGTAGATTTGTGCTGTAATATGAAAATACAATTGATGCTAGTATAGTATGTATTATGAAATGTGTCTACTTATAAGAAACAAGGGTTTGCAGCTTTCTCTCTCTCTCTCACTCACACACACACACACACACAGCGCGTGTGCGCTGCGCGCACATACAGGGACATTCTAAAACGCTTAACGTGAAAAATGCTTAACGTGGCTTAATGTGCCAAGACAGTGTTATTATCCGACCAAACTCGGGAAATATCATATTAATAAAGTATACTATGTACAAAACATCTTAATTACAAAACGTGTAATTAAACGCGCGTTGCTCATATTCTGGGCTCATGAGATTTTTTTGTACATAGTATACTTTATTAATATGATATTTCCCGAGTTTGGTCGGATAATAACACTGTCTTGGTACAGTAAGCCACGTTAAGCGTTTTCTTATAATGGTTTTCTATGGGAGGAAAACGCTTAACGTGTAATTAAACGCGCGTTGCGTTCATATTCTGGGCTCATGAGATTTTTTTGTACATAGTATACTTTATTAATATGATATTTCCCGAGTTTGGTCGGATAATAACACTGTCTTGGTACAGTAAGCCACGTTAAGCGTTTTCTTATAATGGTTTTCTATGGGAGGAAAACGCTTAACGTGTAATTAAACGCGTGGCGTTCATATTCTGGGCTCATCAGATGTTTTGTACATAGTATACTTTATTAATATGATATTTCCCGAGTTTGGTCGGATAATAACACTGTCTTGGTACAGTAAGCCACGTTAAGCGTTTTTCACGTTAAGCGTTTTTCACGTTAAGCGTTTTAGAATGTCCCCACATACACACACGCACAAACAATCCCCTCTCTATCTATCTATATAATTATTGTTATCCGTGTTGTCGGTTTCAAGGTCGCCATTTCAAATGTCCGTCACTCACTTCCGTCCTAGTCGTAGACTTCTTGTTTCCTATTGGGTATTGTGACAGTACTGACGTTATTACAATCTTGCTCATCCCGATAAATATCAAACATGTTTGATATGATCGGGGAGAGCCCGATTTATGTGAGAGCAGATCGGGAGGGGCAAGATTTTATCTGTGAATGTCTCACATTACCAGATAATCAGCGCCGAACATCGGAACCGATCGAGGTCGTGACAATATTTTTCTCCGATTCTCGGAGGGGGAAATCGGGTATAAATCGGTCTTAAACTCCTGTAGTGTGAGCCAGGCATAAAGTAAAAAAAAAAAATACTTTGTGTCATGAAAATAAATGTTCAAATGCTCAATCTTTGTTTTCATTTTTAGTGTGTTAAGCTTTGTGTTCAATTTATCTAATAGTTGTCAATTTATCTAATATTTTTAGGACAATATAAATATAAATAATATAAGCAAATAATATAAATAGCAATTTTTTACTTTAAAAATCCTTAACACAATGGGGGTTGTGTGTAGTATATATATATATATATATATATATATATATATATAAACCCCATTGTAACGTATATTATATTTTTTCAATGTGTAATGAGTGTAGGCTATTTATATGATTTAACTAGGTCCTATTAACGAAAAGTGAGTATATCTATCTAGCCTATCTATCCTCTCTCTATCTATCTTCAATTAGAACATATAAATACTTGACATTATTAACATGGTTTTAAAGTGGGGTTTAAAACGATCCAAATGGAGCAATGTAGGAAGATAAATCAGCTCCGCCCACTTTCGGCATGAGACTGTGGCGTGGCGCTGTTGTCCTCAGACTGTTGAAAGTGACATGGGTTCTGCGTGGACTGCTGCTATTTTATAGCTTCATTTTACTTGCCACAAGATGGCACTGTTTTCAACATTCCTGATGGTCTTTTCCCGAAACAAACAGATAACGGCTCATACGTTTTCATAATTCGTGGTTTTGGTATGGTTGTGTAATTTATGTATTTCGTAATGTAAATAAATTTACTTATGAATTGAAAAATCTCGAGGGAACCAGAGAGGCGGGGTTTTGATATGCTTGACATCCTGAGACGCGGGAAACGATGTGATTGCGTGAGTATAAGTGCATGCTTTGCTTTCGTAATATAGCATTGCACAGTGCTATCATTTATAAACTTGTGTACCCAGGAGAATACAGGTTTGCATGTGATGTCTACGTGTTCTTGTTCAAGAAATTACAGTGCACTGTTAAAATGCAATATACATATTTTAACAATCAAAGCGTCAACGGCCTGGTGTTGTAACATTTAACAGCCGATCAAATGTTTATTTATTTTTTTGGCCAAACAGCATTTAATTAATACACGTCCATTTAATCTTTAATATTCGACCACTTCTTTACAAAAGAAATGCCATGCGTTTGATATTTTATTTAAAACAATTATCATTGCCTCATTGTTATTATATATGTATTTAATAGGGCTGCATGATTAATCAAAATTAAACCAAAATCAAAATCCTGGTCGTCCGGGAGCGGTGGAAGACTGCTGCGCACTGACGTAGACTGTGGCTGTGCGCATTAAAAGACTATACTTTTAAAGACTATACTGCTGTACGCAGCCTGTGTAAGCATGAATATTTTTAACTGATAGTTAATTTTATTTATTGTTGTGATATGGTGATTTTAACTTGTAATTAATTTTATGACAGTATAGTTTAACTTGTAATTAATTTATGATAAATATTAAATATTTACTTATGAATAAAAATAGTATTATATTAGTATTAATTCGTATTTTATAATGTATTAACTTATTTCAGTTTCTGAGAAATGGGCAACAAATCTGGATAATTTATATCGGTCGTGGGCCTTGTCTCTCACCTGGTAGCTCATTGACAGCAACACTGTCCATAAACATTTTATTCGTTAACTTATTGAAACACTTTATTATTATTATTATTATTATTATTATATAAATATATAATATATAAGGTCAAAACTTTTAACATTGTCAGGCTTTTTATTTGTGCTTAATTGATGAAACAACAGAGCTGTAAACATTTAGGGTTTTGACCTGCCACAAGATGGCACTGTTTTCAACATCCCTGATGCTTCTAAATCTTTTCCTGAAAACAATCTGAGAACATTTACTGCATTTTACGTTTTATTTTAAAGTTTTTCGTAATTTACGCAATGTTATTCAAATTGAAAACCCCATTCTAAAACTCCATAAAAGCAAACAAACTGTAATGTAATGGGGTGAATGCAAAGAAGCGCACAACAAGATATTAGAATAAATAGGTTTAATAAAATATATGCTAAGTACTTAGAACACTTAAGAATCAGAACTTCAGAACTCAATCAGAACTTAAGAAAACAAAACCTAATCAAAATAAAAGTAAATGATCATGACGCAAACAAATTAATTCTTATTCGTTGTTTTCACCATCCAGGGATCCTGCCGCCTCGATGAGGTCCAGGGATTCTGCGTCAACTGGATCCAGGGATTGTGGTGCCTCGATGAGGTCCAGGGATTCTGCTGCCTCGGTTGGATCCGCCGTGTGAACTTGTTCAAGATGCTGAAGTCTCATTACATGATGGTTTATATGCTGGACTTTTAAAGTAATTGGAAGCTGCTGTACCAAGTCATTTATACTGCTAGAGTAATAATGACTTGGCACAGTGTAGTCTCCCAATGTACTGTCTAAAAGGATAAGCATACCATCATGTTCTGAGACTCCAATAATTTCCAACACCGCCTTGAGGATCTGACGCTCCACAATCTGGTGAAGAAAAAAAAATTCAAATAAGGTTAAGGTTAGTTTTACAGCTAGATTCTTACAATGAACATTTATCTAAATTGAAGTTTCATTAAAGGGCCTGAATATTTATATTTGTTTACCTTGACACTCGTTTAGTTGGAGGAATCAAATTTTCTTAATCCATTCGGCCGAATATTGGCTATTAGGTCAGTGATCTCTACCTTATCGACATACAGCTCCACCAACGCCTCATCTCTCCATAATGAGATGTCATGGAGTTCCGTTCCACATCTCAACCTAAGGTCCAGGATGGGAAACTGGGCCCGAGTCATCCTGGCCACTTGCACCTGGAAAATAAACAAAGACAAACAAAATTATCTACCAATGAGGTAAGAAAAATAGTCTTGTTTTTCATTGACATGTTTCTTGCTCCTGTCCCAAACAAATATAAGATTATTTTTCTATACCCATTGGCAGATAATGTTGCTTGTTTTAAGCAAAATCATCTATATTCATGGTCATTCACACCTCTTCGCATACAGTCGTTGTAAAGAAAAAGTGTCTGATATTGATTTCAACAATTGCTCTAAAAGCTATAGATGAGATTAGAAACATGCTTGTTCTAAAATGTATAGGTGCTATTGGAAACACACTTGTTCTTTAAGCTTTAGGTTCTATTTGAAAACGCACTTGTCTTAATATAGTAATATTTGAAACTAAGACCATAAGCGCTATTGGACACTTGCTTGTCTCAAAGCTTTAGCTAGTCGTTATTGGATATTTAAAGTCACTGTGAACTAGAAATAGCAACAGAGTTTCTTCAGTGCTGTGATGTATTTTCAAGTAAAACAGGATATTGAGAGAGGGCGAGGTTTTACTTCAGCACTCCTCCTTTTCATCTCTCGCTCAGACTAACAGCAGACTAACAGCGGAGGTGGTTAAGGATATTCAAAACCAAAGCTTTCAAACTGATGTCATCTGGAAGGAACGCCATTTTAGACCGTAAGTATCTGATCAGATTTTGATCAAAGACTACCACGGCAAACAATTTATTTAATTTTCTGTATATCAACTTGCACAGATCAATTGTTCACCCTAAGACCTGTTATGTGTGCTAACAAAGTAAATGGGATAAATTGGTTAGCTATAGTTGCTAATATGCTTTTCTTAAAGCTATAGTACTATTGGAAATATGCTTCTCTTAAAACTGTAGTCGCTATTGGAAATATTGATATAGGTGTTCTTGGGCCTTATCTTGATCTGTGGCTAAGATACGTTTTGCTCACGGCTTTCTACACTTTCTCAGGGGGTGAGTTTCCCACAGATTCTTTTAAACCTTACATGACCTCACATTTCTGATGTATCAATTTATTCTTACCACTTTATTTCATATCATTCATATTTGCCATTGAGGATGGAAAGGCATGGAAATGTCCATAGCCTGGCTTGCCTCCCGTCTCCGCCTGCTCTGCCAGTACTGCAAACTTCCCTCAGAGTATTTTTGGCTTTTTCCCAGTGTATAGATGCTACAACTGCAGCTTCCTACGCTCCTGTCTCTACATTAATGCCATGAGGCGATTATGAATGTTAGATCTGGCCGATGCTCGAGCCATCCATAAGAAAGCTATGAGTGCTGATCTGTGGCGTGAATTGAATATTATAGCTTCAGTAGCTGTTGAGCCTATTTACCTAAAAATAAATGCATTAGCTCTTGCTACGTTTCTCATGCTAGATTCACATATATCGAGTGGCTGAATTTATGCAGAATATGCCAATAAAAAGTTGACTAAAAGTTTGTTTATAGTGTTTTTGATGTGAGTGGACCTGTCTGAAATTGCGATTTCGGTTTGATTCTGATGAATCATTGTAGCCATAATAATAATAATAACAACAGAGCATTAAAAATTACACAATAAAGAGAATTAAGTAATTTTTACAGTTGTTTAATACAGATATACAGTTATTATATATTTTATACATAATGTGTTTTCTTCCCTATTTATTGCAGCCGATGAGAGAGGAGATGCACTGCCTATCAGCATGCTTCTTGCAGACACTGGGGCTGAAGGTTGTGTCTAGAAGGGTCCAGAGTGCCAGCAGAGAGAAGGCCACACCTAATCCTTCCTCCATTACAGCCCTGGGAGAGGAAGAGACAGTGAAGCAGAAAGGAACAGGGAGCCACAACACCTTATCCCCCAAAAGAGCCAGGAGCTGGGTGGAATGGACCACCGGAGTGCCAGCAGATGAGACAGAAGGCCACATCAAATCCTTCCTCCATAGCAGCCCCCCTGACCGGAAGAGGCTGAGGAAGAGGACGATGCAGAGGAAGAGGCAGTGGAAAAGAAGGGAACAGGGAGCTACAACACCTCATGCCCCAGAGGAGCCAGGAGCTGGGTGGAATGGACCACCGGAGTGCCAGCAGATGAGACAGAGGGCCACATCAAATCCTTCCTCCATAGCAGCCCCCCTGACCGGAAGAGGCTGAGGAAGAGGACGATGCAGAGGAAGAGGCAGTGGAAAAGAAGGGAACAGGGAGCTACAACACCTCATGCCCCAGAGGAGCCAGGAGCTGGGTGGAATGGACCACCGGAGTGCCAGCAGAGGAGACAGAGGGCCACATCAAATCCTTCCCCCATAGCAGCCCCCCTGACCGGAAGAGGCTGAGGAAGAGGACGATGCAGAGGAAGAGGCAAAGGAAAAGAAGGGAACAGGGAGCTACAACACCTCATTCCCCAGAGGAGCCAGGAGCTGGGTGGAATGGACCACCGGAGTGCCAGCAGATGAGACAGAGAGCCACATCAAATCCTTCCTCCATAGCAGCCCCCCTGACCGGAAGAGGCTGAAGAAGAGGACGATGCAGAGGAAAAAGCAGTGGAAAAGAAGGGAACAGGGAGCTACAACACCTCATGCCCCAGAAGAGCCAGGAGCTGGGTGGAATGGACCACCGGAGTGCCAGCAGAGGAGACAGAGGGCCACATCAAATCATTCCTCCATAGCAGCCCCCCCTGACCGGAAGAGGCTGAGGAAGAGGAAGATACAGAGGAAGAGGCAGTGGAGAAGAAGGGAACAGGGAGCCACAACACCTCATGCCCCAGAGGAGCCAGGAGCTGGGTGGAATGGACCACCGGAGTGCCAGCAGAGGAGACAGAGGGCCACATCAAATCATTCCTCCATAGCAGCCCCCCCTGACCGGAAGAGGCTGAGGAAGAGGAAGATACAGAGGAAGAGGCAGTGGAGAAGAAGGGAACAGGGAGCCACAACACCTCATGCCCCAGAGGAGCCAGGAGCTGGGTGGAATGGACCACCGGAGTGCCAGCAGAGGAGACAGAGAGCCACATCAAATTCTTTCCCCATAGCAGCCGTCCTGACCAGAAGAGGCTGAGGAAGAGGAAGATGCAGAGGAAGAGGCAGTGGAGAAGAAGGGAACAGGGAGCCACAACACCTCTTGCCCTAGAGGAGCCAGGAGCTAGGTGGAATGGACCACTGGAGTGCCAGCAGAGGAGACAGAGGGCCACATCAAATCCTTCCCCCATAGCAGCCCCCCTGACCGGAAGAGGCTGAGGAAGAGGAAGATGCAGTGCAGAAGAAGGGAACAGGGAGCCACAACACCTTATGCCCCAAAGGAGCCAGGAGCTGGGTGGAATGGACCTTAGTTGGCAGACAATGTCCAGAAACTTCCATCCTTTTTCCCATCAAGAACTCCAGGATTACAGGGTTTCGTGGGTGTAGCATTCTCTCCTGCATACATTCTCAGACAGTTTTTTAAACTATCACAACATAAACTGTCCCAACACCAATATGAATGCAGAAAAGGAGCATGCTAAGGGGAAGAAGTTTGCTTGGAAAAAGCTAAAGCCAGCTATATTCTGGGTTTATGTGGGCCTTATGATTTATATGGCCCTTCTGAAACTGCCAAGAGTTAGAGATGACTGGAGGAAGAGCTCACAGCTAAGTGACATGACATTGAAAATGACAGGAAAAAGGGCCCCCCAGTCCTGTTGTGCTGAATGGTGGCCATGAAAGCCAAAATTGGACTAAGACAATACATGAAGGCCAAGCGAACTAAGTGGGGTGTGAAGCTGTTTGTGCATGCAGAATCTAGCAATGGGTTCATCTGTGATTTTGCCATTTACACTGTAAAGAGCTGCTTTGTTTCAGGGCAGGTTCTCTCATATGATGTTGTTTAGCCTCATTTTTCTAAAGAAAAATGTTTGTTTTGTTGTTCTGTTATTATATAACAATCTTTCTATTTTCTTTATTCCCTGAAATTTTTTGGACACATCTATGTTGTCAGTAAATAAAATACTAATTTTTTTCACAAATATAAAATATATATATATATATATATATATATATATATATATATATATATATATATATATATATATATATATATATATATATATATATAATATAAATGTCTATAACTTGCTGAGGGATTGTTACATGTACACAACATTTCATCTGGAAGTATAAAACAACCAAGTCTTACTTTCTAAAGGAAAAAATGAAACTTTATGAAGTTCAGTTCCTCTACATTTGTTTTCTTAAAACTGTTAATTTCATCTATTTTTAGACAAAAAAAAAACTAAAAATGTAGCTAGATGGAAACTTAAGGTTCTTCTGTTTAAAATGATTTATGACACATGCGCAGTGGTTTCGTTCACATTATGTGTTTGTAGCTCCGTCGAATTGACTCATAATCCTTGATTTTATTCTTAACTGTCATGTGTCAGGTTCCTTCTCTATTGCTTCGTACTCTCCTTCCTGATTGTTTCACACGCACACGCACACACGCACACACACACACACACACACTCTCACTCATTCACTCTCTCGCTCGTTACGCTCATCCCTCTCTATCCACCTGCACCTGTTAGTCATCGCAATCAGCGGTCGCTGGCTTGCGATGACACCTGTTTCCACTTTTGTTTGACTGCTTACCCTTTATCTAGTGTTTGTTCATGCTGCCTCTTGTTGGATCATTGTCTCTTGTCATGCGTTATGGTTGCTGCTCTATCCTTGGAAGTTCTCACATTGTCTTGTTTTGTCTGATACAGCCTTGCGCCTAAGTTTTGTCTGGTTTCTACGCTTTGCTACAAGAGTATCTTTTCGGACCTCTTTGCCTGGCTGTTATTATCTCTCAAGAACGGCCTCTACCTCGACGGGTGTCCCGAGCCTTCACCTTTTCAAGACAGGATCAGCTCAGCTGCTTTTCTGAGTTTGCTTTTCTCAGTTCTATGTGCCTTAATGACAGACTGCCTTATTTATTTTCTCATTAAAGACTGTTGATATCCTGTCCATCTCTGCTCTTGGATCCATTCTTTATACACCTGACAGAATGATCCAACCACCAACCATGGATCCAGCAGAGGAGGAGCCCGTCCGATCGGCTGTCGAGTTCCAAGGGGCTATGCTCGTAGACACGAGGAGGAGTTGGCTGCCGCCCATCAAGCAGTTAGGAGTCTTTCTGCTCAAGTTTCAGATCTGTCAGCCCGTTTTCTCCACTTTCACCAGGAACCAGCGGTGATACTCAACCGACAGCTGCCCTCTGAACCGCGAGTCAACAATCCGTCCTGTTATGCCGGTGAGCCCACTGAGTGCAGAGCCTTTCTCATACAATGTGAGGTTGTCTTTTCTCTGCAGCCTCATACGTATGCGGAGGATCAGGCTCGCATTGCGTTAGTTCTCGCTTCTCACGGGCGTGCACGAGTGGGGAACGCGTCTGTTTGGGAGGCTAAATCGGCGTGCTGCAGCCGGTCGGGCTCTTTAAGGACGAGATGATCAAGGTCTTTGATAGATCTGTCTTCGGCTGTGAGGCTTCACGCCTTCTTGCTGTTCTACGTCAGGGCAGAAGGTCCGTGGCGATTTCGCTATAGAGTTCAGGACTCTGGCAACAACTAGCGAATGGAACGAGCCTGCACTTATCGCCGCTTTCTGGAGGGGTTGAACATGGACCTTAAGGAGGAGATTTACTGCGGGTCGCCGACTCAGCTGGATCAGCTCATCGATCTGGCCATTCGCTTGGACAGATGTTTCGAGCAGAGGCGACGGGTTCGTTTCTTCTTATTCGAAGCCATGCAATGTTTCATCCCCGCTGCATTTCCCATTCGTGACCAGTCTGAGGCTGAACCCATGCAGCTCGGGGGCATGCACATCTCCTCAGAGGAACGACAACGGCGGATACTCAATCGTCTCTGTTTTTACTGTGGGAGGGCTGGTCATGCCGTGGCATCATGCACGTTAAAAGCCAGAGCTCACCAGTAGACAGAGGATTACTGGTGAGCGCTTCTGCGAATTCCTCTTCTCCCAGATCTCGCACTACGATCTCTGCTGTTCTCCGTGGGCAGGTTCTTCAGCGACCGGAACTGCCCTCATCGACTCGGGGGCCGAGGGCAACTTTATAGACGAAGGATGGGCTTGTGAGCACAAGATTCCTTTGGTCAACTTAACTGACTCTACTACTGTATTTGCTCTGGACGGCAGAGAGCTCTCTTTGTTCACGCGTCACCGTCCCGGTGAGTCTCACTGCCTCCGCAACCACCAAGAGACTGTTTCTTTTATGTTTTTCAGTCTCCTATACTCCCATTGTTTTAGGGCATCCCTGGCTTATCCAGCATAATCCTCAGATTGACTGGGTTAAGGGTCTATTCATAGTTGGAATTTGTCTTGTCATGTGAATTGTCTGGTCTCTGCTGTTTCTGCCGTTTCTTCTGTTTCTGTCTTCCAGGAGGAGCCTGATGACTTGTCTGGAGTCCCGGAGGAGTACCATGATCTGCGGGCGGTTTTCAGTCGTTCCCGGGCGCTTTCCTTGCCCCCTCACCGCCCTTATGACTGTGGGATCGAGCTTCTCCCCGGCACTGCGCCTCCTCGTGGTAGATTGTACTTTTTCGGCGCTCGAGCGAGAGGCTCTGGAGAAGTATCTCTCAGAGTCCCTCGACGCGGGGATTATTGTTCCTTCTTCGTCGCCCGCCGGTGCGGGGTTTTTCTTTGTAAAGAAGAAGGATGGTTCTTTGCGTCCCTGTATCGACTATCGAGGGCTGAACGACATAACAGTCAAGAACCGATATCCCTTGCCTCTTATGTCGCCGGCTTTGAGATCCTACAGGGCGCAAAGATATTCACCAAGTTGGACTTGCGTAACGCCTACCATTTGGTGCGTATCAAGGAGGGGGACGAGTGGAAGACCGCGTTCAACACTCCTGTTGGGCACTTTGAATATCGCGTCCTTCCTTTCGGCTAGTCAACGCCTCCCGCGTTTTTCAAGCCTTGATTAATGATGTCTTGAGACATGCTAAACGCTTTTGTATTTGTGTACTTAGATGACATTTTGATTTTCTCGCCATCCTCCAGGTTCACGCTCAGCACGTGCCGTGTCCTGCAGCGCCTGTTGGAGAACCGGCTATTCGTTAAGGCGGAGAAATGCGTCTTTCACGCCCAATCGGTTACGTTCCTCGGTTCAGTGATCTCTACGGAGGGGATCAGCATGGATCCTAGCAAGGTCCAGGCAGTTCTCGATTGGCCTGTCCCAGATTCTCGTGTCGCCCTGCAACGGTTTTTGGGTTTTGCCAATTTTTATAGGCGCTTTATACGAGGGTTTAGCCAGGTTGCCGCCCCGCTGACCGCTCTCACCTCCTCCAAGGCCAGGTTCGCTTGGTCGGAGGCTGCTGAGCGTCGCTTAACCGACTTAAGAACCTTTACCTCCGCGCCTGTTTTGATTACTCCTGACCCTAGGCGTCAGTTCATCGTCGAGGTCGATGCCTCAGACATTGGGGTGGGAGCTATCTTGTCGCAACGCTCTTCCCAGGATGACAAGGTACATCCGTGCGCGTTCTACTCTCATCGCCTCTCACCTCCGGAGCGGAATTACGACGTTGGCAACCGAGAACTCTTGGCGATCCGTCTGGCGCTGGGTGAGTGGCGACACTGGCTGGAAGGAGCCAGTGTGCCATTCATAGTCTGGACGGATCATCGCAATCTAGAGTATATCCGCCTGCGAAACGTCTTAACGCCCGTCAAGCCCGCTGGGCTTTGTTTTTCGATCGCTTTGATTTTTCTATTTCGTTTAGACCTGGTTCTAAGAACCTCAAGCCTGACGCACTTTCTCGGCAGTTCGACCGCCAGAAGTTGCCACGACCATAGAGGAGATTTTGCCTCGCGATGCGTGGTCGGGCAGCTGTCTGGGGAGTGGAACAGATGGTTAAGCGTTCTCTCGCAGATTCCTAGACCACTCGCGCTCCAGAGGGAACATTATTTGTACCTGAGGTCGCTCGTCCTGCGGTTCTTCGCTGGGGGCACTCGCCTAAGTTGGTTGCGCATCCCGGGTTAGAGGAACGTTAGCGCCATCCGCAGAGATTTTGGTGGCCTACCGTGGAGCGCGATATCCGCAGTTTGTTGCTGCGTGTTCTATCTGCGCCCAGACTAAGTCTAGCAATAGTCCTCCGGCGGGTCTTCTTAGACCTCTTCCTATTCCTTCACGCCCTGGTCTCACATCGCGTTGGATTTTGTGACCGGTTGCCTTCTTCGGCTGGTAATACGGTCATTCTCACCGTCGTGGATCGCTTTTTCTAAGGCTGCGCACTTTATCCCGCTCCTAAACTACCGTCTGCGCTTTGAGACCGCCCAGATTATGGTTAATCACGTGTTCAAGATACATGGTCTTCCTTCGACCTAGTGTCTGACAGGGGCCCCCAATTTACCTCCCAGTTCTGGAGGGAATTCTGTCGTCAGATAGGGGCTTCCCCCAGTCTGTCATCAGGATTCCATCCGCAGACTAATGGGCAGGCCGAAAGGACCAATCAGATTCTTGGTCGCATGCCGCGTAGTCTTACGTCACAGAACCCTGCTTCATGGAGCGACCAGCTGCCGTGGGCCGAGTATGCTCACAATTCCCTTCCGTCGTCCCGCTACTGGGTTGTCTCCGCTTGAGAGTTGTCTCGTTACCAACCTCCCGCTTTTTCAGCGCAGGAGTCTCGGCCTCGGTTCCGTCCGTCGAAGCTTTCATTCAGAGATGTAAGCAAACCTGGAGGAGAGTGAGATCTGCATTATGTCATTCCAGGGCACGTACTCGTCGAGCCGCTAATCGTCACCGTGTTAGATCTCCAAGATATGTCTGTGGTCAGAAGGTGTGGCTTTCCACCCGCAACTTGCCCATTCAAGAGGCGTCTCGTAAGCTCATGCCTCGGTTTATTGGCCCCTTTCCTGTGGTAAAGGTTATCAGCCCCGTCGCTGTTAAACTCAAGCTGTCCCGTCCAGATGCGTCGTTTCATCCGATTTTTCATGTGTCTTGTATTAAGCCTGTTATTCGCGCGCCACCCGTCCCTCCCTTCCTCCCCTCCGATCGACGAGGAGGCCTCTATCTATAGAGTTCGCAAGCTCCTTGACGTCCGTCCTCGGGGGCGTGGCCACCAGTTTTTGGTGGATTGGGAGGGGTACGGTCCTGAGGAGAGGCGTTGGATTCGGCCCGGGACGCCCTGGATCGCCGTTGATTGATGACTTCTACCGGTCTCGTCCAGGCTCTCTCGGAGCGCCTGGGGCGCCGTTGAGTGAGGGGTACTGTCATGTGTCAGGTTCCTTCTCTATTGCTTCGCACTCTCCTTCCTGATTGTTTCACACACACGCACACGCACACGCACACACGCACACACACACACACACACACACTCACTCATTCACTCTCTCGCTGCTACGCTCATCCTCTCTATCCACCTGCACCTGTTAGTCATCGCAATCAGCGGTCGCTGGCTTGATGACACCTGTTTCCACTTTTGTTTGACTGCTTACCCTTTATCTAGTGTTTGTTCATGCTGCCTCTTGTTGGATCATTGTCTCTTGTCATGCGTTATGGTTGCTGCTCTATCCTTGGAAGTTCTCACATTGTCTTGTTTTGTCTGATACAGCCTTGCGCCTAAGTTTTGTCTGGTTTCTACGCTTGCTACAAGAGTATCTTTTCGGACCTCTTTGCCTGGCTGTTATTATCTCTCAAGAACGGCCTCTACCTCGACGGGTGTCCCGAGCCTTCACCTTTTCAAGACAGGATCAGCTCAGCTGCTTTTCTGAGTTTGCTTTTCTCAGTTCTATGTGCCTTAATGACAGACTGCCTTATTTATTTTCTCATTAAAGACTGTTGATATCCTGTCCATCTCTGCTCTTGGATCCATTCTTTATACACCTGACATTAACACTCGCTTAAAAACGAATACTTTCTATTATTTACAGCGTGTGAACATATCACCGATACAATTCTTTATAAAAAACAATCGGATTGCTTTGATATCGCTACTTATATCCGAACTGTTAGCTGTTTCACCCACGTTTGTAGTATTTGAAGCTGAGTGATCCGATATTGTGAAATGACAATCGATTGATGTTAACACTTTTTGGTAGAATATAAATTCTATTTTGACTAGTTTTGCATGCAGCTTATGATGCTAAACAGTTGGCAGGTGGAGTGGAGTGCTGCTTATAAACCGAGATCATTATTTTCAAAAGTTCAGCTTCTAAAGAATGTGATCTACAGAGCCCTGCATATGGCATGCAAGAAAAAAAATCTTGAGCACGATTTATTGTTTTATTCCCCAATTTACTAAAACATGCCCACAATTTACTATTTCGCTCCTTGTTTTTTAAATCATGTGCATGATTTTGAAAATCGAGGAAACAAATTAGTAAATCGTGCATACGATTTAGCCAATTTTTTTCCTGCATGTCATTTCCGGGGCTCCGTAGTGATCTAAGCCTGTGTTGAAAATATTACTTGCTTTATTGAAATTACATCTATGACATGCAAAAAGGATATTAAATTGTTATTTTATTTGTCATGGGGAGGAAGACTGATCTCGGATATGTAGTTATTTTTGAATGTTTTCTTTTACAGAGTGCGCATAATAGCCACTTGCAGCAATATACAGCACCAAGGAAAAGAAAAATGGAGAGTGGGGAGGCTCCTTCAACCTCTAGACAGCTAAAGCTGGGAGAAACTAAGCTAGTCACACAGAAGACTGTGGATCAAGCAGTGTTGAATTTTGTGACACAGAGTCTCCAACCATTTAGTGTGGTGGAACAGCCATAATTTAAAACATTAATGCACGATCTTCAGCCCAATAACACTCTCATGTCAAGGACCACTTTATGTCGTAAGATGGATAAGGCAGCACTTGAGATGAAGACTAATATGATCAAAGAAATGTCAGGGATAGATTTCATAGCAACGACAACAGATTGTTGGAGTTCAAGGAGAAGAGGTTTCATTGGTGTCACTGCCCACTGGCTGGATCTTAACAGTCTGGAGAGGTCCTCAGTAGCATTAGCATGCAGGCAGCTCAAAGGCCCACACACTTTTGATGTTTTGGCTTGCGCCATAAATGACATACATTCTGAGTTTGGCATACAGAACAAGGTTGTTCGAACTACTACAGACAACGGGTCAAATTTTTTAAAGGCATTCCGTATATATGGAGGACAGCAAGATGAGAACAACAACTCTGATGAAGCTGAAGCTGAAAATGAGATAAATGATGAGATGTGTGACGATACGGATGGTGTCGAGGTGGACTTTGTAGACATCACAGCTGTTCTAGATGAGGATGATGGCTTACAATTCCAACTTTCAAAACATCATCGTTGTGCCTGCCATTTATTAAATTTGGTTTCCACAGTGGATGCAGCCAAAGCCTGTTCAAACGAAGCCTACAAGAAGCTGTCCCGGTCAGCATTCGCAAATTGTCACGCATTATGGAACAAGAGTGGCAGATCTGCGATTGAAGATGTGTGCAAAATTCAGCTGATCCGCCCCAACACAACAAGTTGGAATTCCTTATTTCTCGCCGTTGAGAGAGTGCAGCTAATCATTAATGATCAGGGTGAGGGGCCTATCAGAACTGTCTGCACTTCACTCAAGTTGCCAATGTAAGTGCTGTTTTTTTAAAATTATTATTCTTTTAAATTCACGTTCCAGTAATGTTAATACTAAAACTGTTTTTTTAACCCTTTGACACGTACGATCAAACCCGTGTGATCAATCTAGGCTGGTCCCTGGTGCGTACGATCACACTGGTGTGATTAGAACGCTCAGAGATCAACTGCCAAATTCAAATTTAAAATCTGCTTTAGCGCGCTGACTGGTGGAGCGCTGAGCCAAAGACTGCATGAGTGAGACTGACTGAGCTCAGTGTCTTTTAATGTTTATTTTAGGTTTTATACACGTCAAATTACATTTCACAACCACAAAAATCAGCAAAAACTAAATATAGTTTGTAATTGCATACTAATATAACAGCAAGATATCAGTGTTGTAAACATATGTGTGATAACATTACGTGATAACATTACTAATCAACTAACACAGCCATTTTTTACTCTGTTCCCTCACGTAGTGTCACATATATCAGGAGAAGGGGATGATCTTGTGTTGTAAATCCAGCAGGCTCCGACTCCCTGTCAGTGTTGTAAACATATAACGGTAATGTTCACGGCGGCACAGACGCCCACAGCCCGTGATAATTTTAGCGATACACAATAATCATTTTCTACACGGTTCCCTCACGTAATGTCACATAGGGTGAATTCAGGGTGATTGGGACACTTTTACCAAGTCATCGCAATGCCAAAAAGTGTCCAAACCACCATGAATTCACCCTATGTGACATTACGTGAGGGAACCGTGTAGGAGAAGTGGATGATCAGGAGAAGTGGATGATCTTTTGTTGTAAATCCAGCAGGCTCCGTCAGCGTTGTAAACATAATGGTGGCTCGAATGTATCCTGTGATAACTTTACAGATCAACTAACACAATAATTTTCTACCCTGTTCCCTTACGGAATGTCACATATATCAGGAGAAGTGGATGATCTTGTGTTGTAAATCCCACAGGCTCTCACTCCCTGTCAGTGTTGAAAACATACAATGGCGGCGCCCCGCCCACAGCCCGTGATAACTTATCGATCAACAACCACATAATTTATTTGTTTTTATTTGTATTATTTAAACCATAAGGAGTTCACTTGCATGTATTTAATTTAGTCAGTAAGTATTTTGCATTAAAAAATTATACAAAATAAAACATCATGTGTCAAGTTTGATGTGTTACCATGGAAATTAGAACACATGTCATTTTATAATAACGGTCGCGTTAAAAAACTCACGCCAGGCTGCCAGCCTGAATATTTAGAACGTACGTGTGAAAGGGTTAAACACATTACATTGAGTAGTTGCTTTATTCCTCAAGGATCTGATAGGAGTAGAGACAGGGAAACAATACAAACAGTAGCCACTGTCAAATGAAATGCTCTCTCTCTCTCTCACACACACACACACACACACACACACACACACACACACACACACACACACACACACACACACACACACACACACACACACACACACACACACACACACACACACACACACACACACACACACACACTTAAAAGTGTAATGACATGAAATGATTAATTGATTTTGTCTGAATGTGTAATAGGTTGTGTCCAGTTGAAGTTGCCTTTCTGGAAGAGTATGCCAGAACCATGAGCCCCCTAGCCAAAGCCCTCAACATTCTTCAGGCTGAAATCGATGTTCAGATGGGATGGCTTCTGCCTACTCTGACCCTCCTCATCTCGAAACTTGACCGAATTTGCATTACCTCCAGGTACTGCAAACCACTGGTGGATGCCATCCAAGAAGGTCTGCAGCAGCGCTTTGGAGAAATGCTGGTAGAGCCAGAGTTTATTGCAGCTGCAATCCTTGTCCCGAAATTGAAAACATCCTGGACATCAGATGAACACATTGTCCAACTGGGTAAGAATATTTTAGTGTTTTTTTTTTTTTTTTTAAGTGTTGTTAGTTAAAGATTCAAATAAACTGAGCCAAATTGTTTTTAAAAGATATCCAACTTAATTTATCTTGACATTCTCAATTTGTTTAAAATAGTTTTAAATGCACCTTGGAAATACATGGGACAATACTGTTCTATTAATATTTTAATCTGGAGGAATGTGTGAATAAAATTAAGTTTGATTCTTAGACTCTGTGTCCATTTCAGGCCTGGACTACATCAAGGACCATCTGGAGGAAGGGACTTTGAATCAACCACCAGCTGATGGTTCCAGTGCCTCTGAGGAAGAGGACTTCTTTGCAAGCATGAAGCCTACTCATGGTCAGGAAGGTATCAACCAATTAGATGGCTACCTGGCATGCAAAGCTGATGACAAAGAAATTCTCAAGTCCTTCCCAGCAGTCTGTAAGTTGTCTTTGCAAGTCAAGACTGCTTTACACGAGTCTTCAGCTTGTGAACGTCTTTTCAGCACAGCAGGGCTTATTTTCAGTCCTAGGAGGGCAAGAATGGACTCAAAAAACTTTGAGAATCAGCTCCTTCTCAAGCTGAATAAAAAATATTGCCACTTTAGTTAGATCATCAGTGCCATACTGTACTAACACGCTCACCAGAAATGTAATTTGACATGTTGTGTAATTTGTTTTGATATTTACTCACACAAACACAACATATATACAAATATTAATGTGAAGTAATATAAGATTAATGCACAAACACTGACAATCATACATGAAAGCATTACAAAATTGATTAATCCAAGTTTTATAAAACTAAAAACTGTTATAATAAACCTTAAATTGAACCTGTCTGTATGTGTGTGTGTGTGTGTGTGTGTGTGTGTGTGTGGGCATGATTAATAAATCAGTGTGCTAAGAGTAACAGTCTTTCAACATAAACATACACACAAACTGAGATGATTAAGCAAGAGGAAGAGAAATGATGAGGGCATTACAGCTATAGACTTTACAGTAAGGTTGTATTAGTTAACATTAGTTAATGCAATAGTTAACATAAACTAACCATGAACAACACCTCTGTTCAGCATTAGTTCATCTTTGATAACATTAGTTAATAGAAATACAGCTGTTCATGGTTAGTTCATGTTAGTTCATAGTGCATTAACTAATGTTATGAAGATTCTACAAAATGCATTAGTAAATGTTGAAATTAACATTAATAAAGATAAATAAATGCCTTATAAGTGCGATTCATTATTAGTTCATGTTAACTAATGTACTTTACTGATGTTAACTAACAGACCCTTTTTGTAAAGTGTTACCGCTATAACAAATTGTAGTACTTTGAATACTTAAGTACATTTGAAGGTAAATACTTCTGTACTTTTACTCAAGTGAAAGTTAAAAGGGAGTATTTTTAATTTTACTGGAGTAATATTTTACCTAGTGTATCTGTACTTTAACTCAAGTACTTGGTTTGTGTACTTCGCCCACCACTGGTGAAGGGGAGGCCATCATTCCAATCATGCTCTGTTTGCATAACTTCTGCATATGCATTCAACTGTTTCCCCCTCATAGTCCATGTCAGACCCATCACTGTCACAATCACTGAGTACAGCAACTTTTAATTTTGAGGATGATTGCAATGCTACATGCCTTGTCTGGGAACTCATCTTAATCCAACAAATCAAGAACTTGACTGAAAGTAAGTCTAAAAGAAAACGTTTGGTAATTAGCTAGCTAGTCTTCCTGGGGTCCGTGTGTGTGTGTGCCTACCTGTAATTGCGTGTGTGCGTGTGTGTGTGGAAAGTTAAGTATAATTAGTTAGCTAACTAGTCTTTGTGTGTGTATGTGTGTGTGGACAGTTGCAGTAGGTAGGAAGTTAAGTAGCAGCAGAATTAGCTAGCTAGCTAGTCTTCCTTGGGTCCGTGTGTGTTTCTGTGTGTGTGTCTGTGTAAAATTAGATAGAACGTTAGATAGCAGCAGAAAGTAAGGTAGAACAGTTAGCCTATGTGTATTAGCATGTAGACACAATGGGTTATCCCACCGGTCACTATTGTTGCCGGTGACATGTTTGTGAGTTCTATGACCACATTAAACAAAGTTGAGTAATTGCAAATGCATATATCAATACTAGACACCTTAAACATGATGTGTACCAAACATCTATGTTCCAACCTTAAGTTAACATACTTTACTAACCTTTTCTTTGGGAGCTTTCTTGCTGCCATCCTCTTCTCTTGACGCAAACAGGAAGTAAACAGCTCTGGTCATGTGACAATTTACAGTAAACATGCAACACTGCACATATTTCATTGAGACCCTTTATTATTTCAGTATCTGCTGGAAATGCATTGATAGATCATTCAGTAACATTTTTATAGCCTTGGAAATGAAAAATGTTTTACGGTCACTGTTGTGACCGTGGGATTAAATGGGTTTTAATTATGCAGAACTTTAAGGCTTTATATAATGTTAACAAATGAGTAATGAGCAAAATTTGCTGTTTAGACCAAAATTAGAATTTGTACCAGGCTGTAAACATGTTTTTTCTGCTGTAAAGTTGGGCATTTTAACACGGAGCTCAATGAGATTCTGCTCCCTTCTGGAGCCTGTCCCTAGCGGCCAGTCGATGAACTGCATTTTAAGTCACTTCCGTATTGGATTCAAGAGAGACCGCGGGAGGTTGCCGCTGGTCCTGACCGACACACAGGTGTATACTGCTTACAAGTAGACCCAGAGCCTAGCAGTCTGCTTTCCTTTCCTACCCAACACCTACAGTGTTTTGTGCTTTCACTGCGTTTTAATTCCACCAACATGATTTTATAACTCCATTACATGGAATCAGGTAGGGTTGGAACTATAAGAAGAAGCTCAGTCATAAATATACTTAAATTAAAAAAATATATGTTTGAAATCATGTACATAAGCACATTAAAATTAAGAATCAGCCTTATCTAATGTGAGTTTATGTAAAGTAAAAGAGTTTGCATACTGCTGGGCTCTCCTCCTGTCTGAACCCACTGGAGGTCCTGACTCCTGCAGCCCTGGTATGGGTCTCCTTTCCACGGGCTCACACAGGTGCAGCTCCTGTCGTGATTTGAGGAGGAGCACTCTGCGTTCACTCACAGGGTTTAACCAGGCATGCATCACGACATCTGCCAAAGGCGCCAGTGCAGACCTCATTGTCCGTACATACACTGTTTTGTGTGCAGTCATAGCACACAGGTAAGACATTCCACTTCCCTCCAGAGCACACCACGATTTCGGGGAAGGGCTTGTATGATCCACCACTTTTCATCTTCACCTGCTGCTGGGCTGTGCTGTGGTAGGGCTTCTCACAGTGGTTGTTCTGAAGGTCCCCAGCTTTTAGAGGGCCACATCCATTTTTAATGAAGAGTCTCCACTGCTGTGAGACATAGTCCTTAAAAAACTTCTCAAGAAAATCAATGTTCTCTGATTTTCCAGTGACCAGTAGATATTTTGACCAAGCTAAAACAGCTTCCTTCTCAAGCGCAAACATGTAGCACACAAAATAATCAATCTGCTCGCTGTAGTATTTTGTGCACTCTACTGGCTCACCAGACTGACTTTGTGATCCCTGGATCAATGACATGCGAAAAATATCCAGAATAGTGTGTTTGTCTTCAGTGCCCATCATCATGTGGTGAAATTCTGTGAGCTAAAATTGAAAAGAGTTTCCCCCTGTGAACTAAGCTCTTACTTCAGAAATATAGTGGCGTTTGATTTATTGTACTGTTTTTAAGTTGGGTATGCAGTGTGCTGATGTTTCGAAACTTCTGAATCACATTGCTGTATTTCACAAAGATTTGTGTCCACTGGATATCATGTTGGACAGACTCAACTATTTCTTGTGTGTAGTCCTTCAGCTCCTTGAAACTAAAATAAATTGATGTCAGATCAGGGACTGGTTTATAGATCATACCATTTTATTTTATTTTCAAGAGCTGTATAGTCAATAATACAAGCTGGACCACGGAACATCTTATGGCACTCGCAGAATACTTGTGTGGTGTCCTCGATGGGTTTACATTCTCCATCATTAAGATTCATGTCTGAGCTGAGATGTGAATAGCAGAAAAAGGATAGTGAGGAAAGTCTTCACAGTAGCCATGACAGCTTAACCTGTTAAAAAAAAGAAAGCATTATAGAGAATATAATTAGAATCATTGCCTGGTGTCACTTAATTCACAATCTACTTATAAAGCCACACAACATTGGGGCTTGAGCCCCTGCCCCTTTGAAAGTGAAAGTGGCCTTTTCAATATCACCGCAGTGCCCGCGATTTCTACTGAGGGGGAACACCACCCCCTCCGGGCTTGGTATTTGGCCCGAACCCAGAGTACTCACCCTGTATCTCTGGCTAGGAAAGTAACCAGGTGTGTGTGAGGAAGACGGGGTGGTGGAGGGAGGCATTATTAAAAAAGAAAAAAATACATTAAACCCAAAATGGCCAACTTCCTGTTGGGCAGCGCTAATGGCTGTCATTTGGAAGATTTGTGACTAAAACTGGCCCCAAACCTTGGATGCAATAGAGCCTGCCTCCATGAACATTTTGCCTACGCCTATTGGCCAACAACTCATGTGTGCTCAATTTCATGAAACCTGAAGTATACCAAGTCTTGAAAACACTAGAATATTTAAAGAGTAACGTTTCATGCGTCACCATGGCAACACTATTTAAGATTTTAAGAATGTTTTTTTCCAATTTTATATCAGCCTTGTCTTGACATAATTCTGACCAAGTTTGATGCAATTTGGGTAAAAATAGGATTATTATTTCAAAATCTGTTGTAAGTGACACTTCCTGTTGGTGGCACTACGACCATGACTCACAATAGCCCCATGTATGTATTTATCCCAATGACTAAACATACAGCTTAAGTTTAATCTAAATCACATGCAGAAGATATCAGCCACTTTGTTTCACTTTTTTGCCATTCATTTCTTCCCTCACCAATAAAATCACTGACTATGACACTCAATTACAGTCCAAATAGGGCTTTAGACTATCTGAAAAAGCACTATTCATTATTTACTCATATTTATTAATGTATCAATTTAAATATAACAATATATGAAATGTATATTAGTTAGGTTAGTCATTTTTGCTGTGGTATCACAATTGGAATTGAGCCTTACTTATTCAGATTGAATGGGTCAAACACAATAAAAACTATTTTTTGAAAATTGAAAATACATTTTTTATTACTATTCTGTGCTGAGATCAGTAAAAATGTGAACCACTGGCTCAATCCTTAGCACTGAGACCTGCAAATCCATTAATGTCTATACAATCAAATACACTCAAATGTTGTCAAAGAACCAGATGTAAAAACAACAACTACCAGACCACTGACTAACAGATTGCTGCAACATGCATGGGGCTGAAAAGCTTTGAGTAATCCATCATTTTAGAAGAAGAAAAAAAAGAACAATGTTCTTGAGATACAAGAGAAAAACAATAAAATACCAGAAAAACGATCATGAAGGTACAACACCAAAGACTAGAATCAACACTGGGCTATTTATACTAAAGCTAATGAATCACATGACATTAAAAAAAGGAAGACGTGGCAAAGCTGCATATTAGAGTTTGTGGAAATTGACACAATGACCCTAGTGATCATCTGGAATTCATGGCAATTCAAACAACAAACTCTTGTTTTGTTGTAATTTGCCTTCAGAAACATACTTTTTTTTTTCAGACATTATGGCTCAGTCTATTTTGACAGATAACATCATCACCCATGGCTGCTGATTGTTGGGAAAAGATTTGAGTTGTCAGAAATTTGTTTAAAGCTGCATTTATTGAGTCTCTGCCTCTTTGAAAGTGAAAGTGCCTTTTCGATTGCACCTCAGTGCCCCTGCGAACGTGATATACATCCCACCCCGAATGAGATTTCTATTGCTAATGGTCTGGTAGTCTACTTGGTATTGAATGCATATGTCCTAGTGCACACTACCTCAGTTGTGTACTCTGCATTCAGCTTCTTAAAGTGAGGTGAAAGATTGTTTCTTTTGAAAGTAAAGGTAAAATTATAAAAATGTTTAGGTGTGCCAAAAAGCCAAAAGAGAAAATGGACTGAAGATGAGGTGAAGGCAAACTTCTTCACTTCATCATATCTAACAGAAACTGTCTCCTCAGTGAGGGCAGGTAAAAGGGTTATTTCAATTGTGAATGGTCATGTGTTTTTTAAGGTGTCCTTTTTGCCTGAAGCTCTTTCCACACTGTTGGCAGGTGTAAGGCTTCTCTCCAGTGTGAGTTCTCATGTGAATTTTAAGGCTTCCTTTTTGCCCGAAACTCTTTCCACACTGTTGGCAGATGTAAGGCTTCTCTCCAGTGTGAACTTTCATGTGAGCTTGAAGGTTTCCTTTATGATTAAAAGTTACTCGACACCGAGGGCAGATGTAAAGCTTTCTTCTAGTGTGAACTCTCATGTGGACTTCAAGGTTTCCATGCTTTTTGAAACATAGTCCACACAGATGGCAGGTGAAATTACCGATAGTCCCTGTCTTTTGAGACCTTTTTCGTGAGGTAGTTTTTTCAGTCTGTGAGGAACAAGATTTTTCTTTAGTTATGAAATCAAGATGTGTCTTGTACTGATATTTCTCTCCCATTTTATTCAGATCTTGAGTCTCCTCTTTCAACGGCATCAGGTCTAAGGACGAAAAAATACACAAGTTAATCCCGTTTATTGCCACAAAAAAACAGGCATCAAAACATTTAGACACACAACATTAAAACTAATAACATGTATACTGGATCACATATGGTTGCATTCGCACTGCCATATATGAACTCCGTCAAAAAAGTCAAAGATTATTTAATGAGCCAACAGTATGTGGAAAATATCTACGATAATACCTATTCCCAAAAAGGAAACACTTGACACGTGACAGTTTTAGACCAGCTGCATTGATTTATGTCCTGGCAACATACAGGTCCTTCTAAAAAAATTTGCATATTTCATCCGACCAATAAAAGAAAAGTGTTTTTAATACAAAAAAAAGTCAACCTTCAAACAATTATGTTCAGTTATGCACTCAATATGAATTTTGGGTTTTCATGAGCTGTATGCCAAAATCATCAGTATTAAAACAATAAAAGACTGAAATATTTCAGTTGGTGTGCAATGAATCTAAAATATATGAAAGTTAAATTTTTATCATTACATTATGGAAAATAATGAACTTTTATCACAATATGCTATTTTTTTTTAGAAGGACCTGTATATGGAAAAAATTGTAAGTAATCATGTTCTGTCTTCAGTGAGTAAAATATTAGATCCATTGCAGTTTATACTGTATATAGAGCATACAGAGGGACTGAGTATACCACAATTACTTGAATTGATTTTTTGTAAAGCATGTTCAGGACTTACACATGTTCAGGACACTTATGTAAGGGCACATTTTATTGATTTCACCTCAGCTTTTAATACAATGAAGGTTCACTTGCTACTTGCTACGTCTACCAGTGAATAAAAATTCTGCTGCGGCATATTGGATCAAAGATTTCAAGGTCAAGAAAATATGCCAACAAAGTCACGTGGATACGTATGCTGAGCCATGGGGCGTTATAAGCCACACCTTTCTCGCGCATTGTGAGTGATTAAGGCGTTCATCCGGAATTCACAGAACCACAGTTACATGCATAACTAGCATTCGGTTTCATTCGTACTGACCACCAGAAGCAGTTTAATCACTACTGGATACATACTAACATAGTCATGAGGATGACCACCCACCTGGTGTAAAATTGAGCAGTAGAGTTAACATAACACTTCAAGTCATCCAGCAACCAACGCACCCAGCGTGCACCCATAAGAAAACTGCAGACAAGACTGTGAGATCCAAGAGAACATCCACCAACTAGAAACCTGATATGCAGAAATCACAGCAAAGTATTCTCATCCAGTAAATGTTGAAAAAAGCTGAAGATGCTCAGAATGTCACGTTGCAGAAATCCTGTGTAATGTCTCCATAACAGAGGAATAGGTGGAAACACATATATATGCATTTTGGCCATTCGTGAGATCCTGGACAAGGGACTGGACACTTCCATCCTTGCAAACCATAAGCGACAGTGAGTGGTCATCTCTGAAGTAAAAAGAACTACGTGGAGAACATGGAGGCCTGCCAGGACCAGCATGAAATACAAACCCGATTCCAAAAAAGTTGGGACACTATACAAATTGTGAATAAAAAAGGAATGTAATAATTTATTAATCTCAAAGTTATATTTTATTCACAATAGACTATAGATAACATATCAAATGTTGAAAGTGAGACATTTTGAAATCTCATGCCAAATATTGGCTCATTTTGGATTTCATGAGAGCTACACATTCCAAAAAAGTTGGGACAGGTAGCAATAAGCAATAAGGTACATATAAGGACCAGCTGGAGGACCAATTTGCAATTTATTTGGTCAATTGGCAACATGATTGGGTATAAAAAGAGCCTCTCAGAGTGGCAGTGTCTCTCAGAAGTCAGAAAGGGCAGATGATCACCAATTCCCCCAATGCTGCGGCGAAAAATAGTGAAGCAAAATCAGAAAAGAGTTTCTCAGAGAAAAATTGCAGAGTTTGAAGTTATCATCATCTACAGTGCATAATATAATCCACAATATAATCTCTGTGCGTAAGGGTCAAGGCCAGAAAACCATACTGGATGCCTGTGATCTTCGGGCTCTTAGATGGCACTGCATCACACACAGGAATGCTACTGTAATGGAAATCCCAACATGGGCTCAGGAATACTTTTCAGAAAATCCATCTTGCCATTCGCTGTTCGCCATTGCCATTCGCCGGCTAAAACTCTAAAGGTCAAATAAGAAGCCATATCTAAACATAATCCCGAAGCACAGGCATTTTCTCTGGGCCAAGGCTCATTTAAAATGGACTGTGGCAAAGTAGAAAACTGTTCTGTGGTCAGACGAATCAAAATTTGAAGTACTTTGAAAAACTGAGATGCCACGTCATCCGGACCAAAGAGGACAAGGACATCCCAAGTTGTTATTAGCACTCAGTTCAGAATCCTGCATCTCTGATGGTATGGGGTTGCATGAGTGTGTGTGGCATGGGCAGCTTACACATCTGGAAATCAATGCTGAAAGGTATATCCAAGTTTTAGGACAACATGTGCTCCCATCCAGATGTTGTCTCTTTCAAGGGAAGACCTTGCATTTTCCAACATGACAATGCCAGAACACTTACTGCATCAATTACAACATCATGGCTGCGTAGAAGAAGGATCCGGTACTGAAATGGCCAGCCTGCAGTCCAGATCTTTCACCCAAAGAAAACATTTGGTGCATCATAAAGAGGAAGATGTGACAAAGAAGACCTAAGACAGTTGAGCAACTAGAAGCCTGTATTAGACAAGAATGGGACAACATTCCTATTCCTAAACTTGAGCAACTTGCCTCCTCAGTCCCTGGATGCTTGCAGACTGTTATAAAAAGAAGAGGGATGCCACAGTGGTAAACATGGCCTTGTCTCAACTTTTTTGAGATGTGTTGATGTCATGAAATTTAAAATCAACTTATTTTTCCCTTAAAATTATACATTTTCTCAGTTAAAAAATGACATGTTGTATTTTGAATAAAATATTGAAATGTGAAACTTCCACATCATTGCATTCTGTTTTTATTCACAATTTGTACAGTGTCACAACTTTTTTGGAATCGGGTTTGTATTTGTGTGATTTTGAGTTGTGTGACATAACTGAGCGTCTCGCCCAACTGAATCAGAGACTGCAGGGACGCAAACAAGTCATCACACTGATGTCCCTCATAATCGTGGAAGTCCCAACTGGAACAGGAAAATCTTACCCACTCAAAGTGTATTTCAATCAAGAATAAGAATTTGATGTTTGTGCTTACATTTTGCTTTGTGTACTTTCAGAGCATGATGTGAAAGGTGTTTGATATGGTGTCCCACTTGGTATGTTCAAAGACAAGCAAATCAACCCAAAACTTGACCAATATAGTTGTGAGCTAAGACAAACTTTTTACAGCTGTATGTTCATGCAGCCACATGTTTACTGGAATCAAACTATTTTCACATTGGTTGAACACGTCCTCTGCAAGGCGGTGTGCAGCCATTTGTTTTTGTAAACATCTGTCACATGTTCTCACATTTATTTGTTATACCATAGTTCTGCCCCTTTCAAATGTGACAACATTTTTAACAAACTTTGTAATGCAATGACTTGTATTTGATATTTGTCTTTATTTACTTTGGTTGATGGAGTAATATGGGTTTCTTAACCTGATAAATTAAAAGTTTTTTTTTTTAATTTGTAACTTAAATAATAATCAAATAAATAGAGTGTTATTTAACAATATGTTAAGGAGTAGTACCATTTATAGAGTCTTACAGTTACACGAGGCTTTTTGAGGGCCCTCAGTGAAAATGAGTTTGACATCCCTGAATAAGAGTCTAAAATGTGAATTTTGAAACACTGGCTGGTTATGTACCTGTTCAAAAAATTATTTTGAAATTTAAATTTAACCATAAAAAGTTATGTACTGTAGCTTTAAAAGTTTAAGGACTCTTTTAAGGACTCTGTTCATCATTGTCATGTTTGCACTTTTCTGAACAGAGGTGATTTTTAGTTTCTAAATTCTTTATCGCTGATCTAATGCTCAGGACAGTTGAAGCATTCAAAGATCAAACACACGTTCAAAGCTGCATGCCATCTACTTTTGGGAAATACCTAGAGGGCTTGAAGAGCGAGAGTGGTCATTTCCTAGCATTATTTCCTTCTATACACATTAGTGTTTGTGTTAAAGGGAAAACTGCCAGATGACATATACCTTTCCTTTAGTGTGGTCATCACAATCTTAGTATTTCCAAGTTTTGTGAGGGAGAAGTTTATTATTATTAGTTATAGTTTCTCTGATGCTTCCACCAATGCAGTTCTCACCGTATTTATTTTGTTACTGAAAGGAAAACAGCACATTTTTACATATTCATTTAACTGCCACACGGGATATTCACTAGTGTGCTGCCCCAAATCTCAGGGTTTTGAGGGCTGGTGAAAGGTCTCTCTATAATCTAATATCGTGTGAGAACCTCAAGGTTGGCTATGTTTCTGCAAGTCTTTCCAGAGTTACCACATGAAAGGATTCTCTACCGTAAGAGTTATTACATAAACTTAAGGTTTTTCTGTCTGCAACTCATTCCACACGGATGACATAAAACCATTCTCTCATAAGTTAATGCACATGTGGTGCTTAAAGGTGATTTCATATCTGAAACTCTCTCCACAGAGAACACAAATTAACAGCTTCACTCCAGTGTGAATTGTCATGTGACGATCAAGAGTTCCTTTTCGGTTGAAACTCTTTCCACACTGTTGGCAGGTGTAAGGCTTCTCTCCAGTGTGAATTCTCAAGTGTTCTTGAAAGTGTCCTTTATGATTTAAACTCTTTCCACAATGAGGGCAGGTGAAATAAGTTTCTGTTTTTTTAGCTTTTTCTCGTGAGGAAGTTTTTTCAGTCTTTGAGCAACTAAAAGATGTTTCTTCAGTTATGAAATCATGTTTCTCATATTGAGCTTTCTCTTCCTTTACATTCTCCTCCTCTTTCAGTGACATCAGGTCTAAGGAAAAAAAGACAAATACAATTTTACCTGCATGATGTTTTAACATGTTTTGATGATGTTTAATGACATATGATTCAAGGATAAATTAAATTAATGCCTTCATTTGATTGCCAGAAAAATAAAAATACACAACAACATTTCTGATGTAAATACACCACAATATCTGAAGAAAAAAATAGATTGAAATGGATCCTTCAGATGAGTCGTTAAAACGAGGTCTCTGTGGTCATTAAAAATCCCAGGATGTCCTTCGGTAAAACAGTAGCGGTGTAACCCCGGCATCCTTGCCAAATTTACCCATTGACCTCTGTCCATCATGGACTCCTAATCATCCCCATTTACCAATTAGCTTTATCATTCTATCTCCTCTCCACCAATCAGCTGGTGTGTATGGTGGGCATTCTGGCGCAATATCACTGCCGGCGCTTCATCCAGGTGGTGCTACACATTGGTGGTGGTTGAGGAGATTCCCCCCTTCTATATGTAGGGGGGACACATAAAACACTTTTTCAATTAAATGATTATTAGGCTGCATTATCTAGGTCAGGAACCGAACACTTCCCATAACACCTGATGTACTCGTTACATCATCAGAAGAATGGCATCTACGCTAATGTTAGTGTCTCTGTTTTATCCCGAGGTCTACTGCAGTCAGCCGGATCCAGGCTGTATCCAGATCAGACGGTGGCCCTGCACCCAGATGTGACCAACACATGACCCTGAAGTGTCTGCAGAGACCGTGTCATTTAGACTCCCCCTTAAGCTGCCTCATCGACACGGCATCCTCAATAAACCTGTCTCCGGCGGGATGACTTTGAATAGTCCTAGTTAATAATTCTTTAAATCCATATGTCATCCTCAAAACAACCCGTCTCCAGCGTGTTGCCGCAGATCTTTTGAACATTACACTTTAGTAATTGTTTAATCAATACGGCATCCTCAATAAAACCTGTCTCCGGCGTAATGACTCCGATATTTCAAATTATTTATTTTTAATAATTATTTAATCGATACATCATCCTCAATAAACCCGTCTCCGGCGTGTTGCTTTGGATCTTTCTAATATTCAGATCGATTATGACCTTTGACCTTTAAAATAATAATTTTAATAATAATAATAATAATAATAATACGCTGTTTGTTAATTGGCCAGAGGAGAACTGGCACCCCGACTGAGCCTGGTTTCTCCCAAGGTTTATTTTTCTCCATTAGGTCTCCTGATGGGGTTTTGGTTTCCTTGCCACTGTCGCCTCTGGCTTGGCTTGCTCAGTTGGGGAAAAACTATTTTTCAAATAAATTTCAAAATAAATCTAATTATTAAACTAAATTAACCATATAGACCAAATTACTTAACTAATTACTGATCTAAAGCCCACATTGTTACTGTATGATAATCTAAATATATTCTGTTGCATTATTTTTCTGTTTAACACTGTGAAGCTGCTTTGAAACAATCTGCATTGTTAAAAGCGCTATATAAATAAAGTTGACTTGACTTGACATGTAAAGCGCTTTGAGTACCCAGAAAAACGTTATATAAATGTAACAAATTATTATTATTATTCTTAAAATCACTGAATGTTAAATCATTAACTATTAAAATGTAATTAAACCTTTAAAATGACAAGGCTAAGCACAGGAGAGTAAACCTTCACTTCAAGGTTCCTCCATCTGCGTGTTCTAGATTAAGGACCTTCTGCACCTACTTCAGGGCCTAATCTGCATGTTCCAGATTTTAGGACCCTTTGGTGCTCCAGGAGATCAGCATCCCACAGATCTTCATGTTCAAGGCTGTTGAAACAGATTCCAGCTCCTTTCCCCACTGCATTGTCTCCCAGCACAACCAGTGGAAGAAGTCATCGCCATCGGACTGCTCACTCAACCACGTGGAGCGTAAATATAATTTAACCAAAACTCTTTCTAGAGACCTTGGCATTGTTGTTTATTATAAGTATTTGATTTCCTAATTTACACAGCTAAAATAACGAAGGAGTGGCTTCACAACAACTCTGTGACTGTTCTTGAATGGCCCAGCCAGAGCCCTGACTTAAACCCAATCTCTGGAGAGACCTGAAAATGGCTGTCCACCAACGTTTACCATACAACCTGACAGAACTGGAGAGAACCTGCAAGGAGGAATGGCAGAGGATCCCCAAATCCAGGTGTGAAAAACTTGTTGCATCTTTCCCAAAAAGACTCATGGCTGTATTAGATCAAAAGGGTGCGTCTACTAAATACTGAGCAAAGTGTCTGAATACTTCGGACCATGTGATATTTCAGTTTTTCTTTTTTTTTAAATCTGCAAAATGTCAACAATTCTGTGTTTTTCTGTCAATATGGGGTGCTGTGTGTACATTAATGAGAAAAAAATTAACTTAAATGATTTTAGCAAATGGCTGCAATATAACAAAGAGTGAAAAATGTAAGGGGGTCTGAATACTTTCCGTACTCACTGTATATACAGTGGTATATGGCTGTCCAAGTCACATGGTTAACATATGTGCCAAAAATATTAATAAAAGCTCTCAGTGTCACCTGAGGAATTGCTAATTGACATCTACTACTACTTTAAGAAAAAAAAAAAAAAGTCTAGTGACATTCAGAAGATGTTGACAGACCCCACGATGAAACTTTACACTTGTTGTATCCACAATGTCTCACAGTGCTTTGATAAATTTAATTTGATTTTTCAAAACAAGGCACAAGTTAAATGACAGTGTTGAAAAACTCCTGCATGACATAGCAAGCAGATGTATTGTGCCAAAGGTATTGAGAGAACTGAAATTGCAGGAGATAGATGTGAGCAACCCTGAAATTCACTGTCCAGATGGAGAACTTTTTTTGTTGGGTTCTTGACAAGGAGGCATTTGCCAAATGAGGAAGCACTCTCCACTCACAAGACGAAGCAATTCTTCAAAGATGTCAGAGCATTCTATGTCAGGAGCTTTCAAATGGTAAAGGAAAAGTTCCCAATGAGAGATCAAATCTTGACAAATCTGTCAGTGGTCAATCCAGAAAACCAAGATGATGTGAAACCAGAGCAATTTCCAAATGTGATGAAGGCAGATGCCAGATAATAACTAGAAATCCTGGAGTATGTCTCACCTAACCTGGAAGCACTGGTGCCAAATTACAAGTATTTATCAGTCAATGAGTTCTGGGGGAAGCTGTCCAAAGTAAGATCAGCTGAGATTCAGAGATATCTGTCAGCTGATGAAGGTGCTACTGGTTCTGTCAAATTCTAACTGTGATATGGAAAGGGCATTCAGCATTGTGCGTCACAACAGAATTTAGGAGTCAAATGTCTCACCAAAACACTTGTGAATCTGATGTCTAGCAAAACAAACAAATTTAATGACACAGAGTGCTATGAGGTTGAGGTTTCTGGAAAGTTGCTCAAATCTGCGAGGCAAGCAGCAACACAACGAAAGCTTGCAACAAAAGTAAAAGGCAAAGGATGTAGGAAATCGGCTTTTGAGAATGAGAAAAAAAATCCCTTATAGACAACAAATGTAAAGCTGATCAGTCACATGTCATGCTTTACAGATTTTGTTATCAAGTATAATTAAGTGACATGAATGATTTTCAAATCAGAAGAAGATTTTGGGTTTAATGTCACACAAGTAATTAGGGCTGCACAATTAATCGAATTTTAATCACGATCACGATTTTGGCTTCCCACGATCAAATTCGCGTGATCGAGCGATATTTAAAATGCGTCATTCATTCACGCTTTGTATTAAATTTTTTTTTTTTTTTCCAAAGCCAGTCTAGCGCGCTGTAAAGCCACTGTCTGATCACGTGCGTCCATGCACCAATCAGAGTTGTTCCCTGCACCGCGCAGCAGCTCAGTCAGTTTCCAGATGTAGACAGTCACAGACAGAAGACAGAGTAGCGTGAGGAAAATACCACAACAGATAGCAGGCTATAATCTATCTTAACAAAGAAAAAATGTCAAACGTAGCAGAGGAGCGGCAGAGGAGCGGCCGAGGGCTTGTCCGAGAATCGGATCATCATCCATTGTGTGGAAACATTTTGGGTTTCAGGCAAGTGACACAAAACAAGAACAGGTAATATGCAAAGAGTGCAATAAAGTTGTTTTGGCACCACAAAGCAACACAACGAACCTCTTTAACCACTTAAAAAAACACCATAAAGTTCAATACGATGAATGTATGAGGGCCAAGAAATGCGTTGCAAAGACTAATCATCCCACAACATCTCAGACATCCATCGAAGCGAGCCTCTTTAGCGCATCACCATACCCATCCACCTCTCAAAGACACAGTGAAATAACAAATGCAGTCGCATTTCATTTGGCTAAAGACATGTGCTCAATAAACACGGTGACAAACGAAGGCTTCAAATTCTTGGTCAACACTCTGGATAAACGATACGTGATCCCCTCGCATAATTATTTTTCAAAGGTGGCACTACCTGCGATGTACAGAAAACGCAGAGGGGAAATAGAGCGTGATCTTGCCAATATAAAGTACTTTGCAACTACAACGGATCTGTGGTCAAGCAGGACAATGGATCTGTACATGAATTTGACAATTCATTACATCGATGAGGATTTTGCAATGCAGAGTCGATGCTTGCAAACATCTTTTTTCCCGCAAGATCACACATATATTTACACATTGTAAAATAGCGCCCTGTTGAAGTTTTGCTACATTTTCTTTATTGTTTTAATTTATTTTTATTTATTCTTTAAGGAGATTCACTGAATTTTGGTGAATAAGAGGACCTATTTTATTTTGATGCACATATCTGTACATTAGCAGGAATGTTGCACAATATGGATGTGAAGGCAGTAAATGTAATTAGCTTGTGTGACAATAAAAAATTGTTTTGGTTAAAATCAACAAATAATCGTGATAATTAATCGTGATCTCAATATTGATCAAAATAATCGTGATTATCATTTTGGCCCTTATCGTGCAGCCCTACAAGTAATTATAAAAGGCTGTTACTGAATAATTTTTCCTAATTTAAAGTGTTGTTATAACGAATGGACATCAGATCTTCACAGGTTCACTTGAAGGTGGTTAGTTTTTGTCTGGACATTTGATCTCAACATGTCTGTCCACATTTGGCGACTCGCTCCATATCAAATAATGACACATACATGACATTCTTCAAAAATATAATTCAATTCTTGAGCTGGAAATTTTAATAAGGATCAAATGACTGAGTTCAGCTTTGAGAATGAAACCAACCTGTTTGTTCCTCAGTTTCTTCATGTTTCACTCTCAATGTTTCTTCAATCTTCACGTCTTCATTCTCCTCTTTAATGAACGCCATCTTCATGTATGTGGATCTCAATCACTTCACCAGGAGTTGTTCTCTGTGTTTGAGCACTCTGTCCTGTTTAAGAGGAGAATAATAAACAGAAAGAAAAATAAATCCCTAAATCTCTGAGAGTGTCTCAATCAGCTCTAGTTCAGTTGTCCAGTTAATGGAACTAACGGACCTGGGTTCCGCTCTTCATTCGTCACTAACTCAGTTATTAGCAGCTATTAAGAGTTCTTTACTGGACCAGGGGCAATAATAATTTTGAATAATATAAATATAAAAATTAATTTGAAAATAACAGACAGAGAACTTAAGGAACTTTATTAGATAGATATATGTTTTTGGTATATTAATGCCGTCCCGTAACAAATCTGCTTCAAAGGTAAAATTAAATGAATTGCTGATTACAACATTAAATAAAAGCCTGTACAAATACTAGAAATCATAATAAAAACTTTAAAATGAAAAAATAATTTATCTGTTATAACTTTTATGTCATTTTGGTTGCTCGGCTATTTTCTTTATGAAGCTCCAGAAATGTGTCAAGTTTTTCATAAGGTCTTCAAGCCAGCCAATCGTGGTTTTGAATATCGATACACCTGCCCTCGTCAGTGAACACAGTGATCTCAGACAATTTAATCCAGATATTTTAACATAATACACAAAAAAGCTTTAAAGAACCAAATTAGAAATAGTTCTAAGATTAGAGGATCTGGGAAATTAATTTATTAATTAACAAATTAATAAAAGAATGCAAATTATTCAAATTAGACGAATAATAATATTAAAATTAGACGCTACTGTTACTCATGAGTTTATTATGTTACTTTACTCACACAACGCTGATAAATGATAGATAAAGCAATGCAATTGCATTTAATAACATGATTTATTATGCGTCACTTAAAAGGTTTCTCTCTCTGATTTTTAATGGCGGGTCGCAAGGGTCTAAGCTGCTGCTCCATACACCCATAGTCAATACATGATCGTATTAAGGCCCTATATATATCCAGTAGTGACCGTTTATCTGCGCCCCAATCATAACCCATAACTGATCTGATAAGATTTAATACTTTATTACATTTAGTTTCAATCTGTTTAACACGTGTCATCCATTAATATCTCTTATCAAACCATAATCCTAAATATTTTAACTTTTTAACCCTTTCCATACTTTGACCATACAAGTTAAGCTGTATATTTCCTAATTTCCTCTTTCTTGTAAAGGGCATATAACATGATTCAGTAACTGACATCTTAAATCCACAGTCATAAGTCCATCTTTCAACTTTTATTATAGCACTCTGAATATGATATGTCTTATATTTCCCTCTTTTTCATATAGCCCTATTATCTGCATAATGAATACCAATACCTGTAATAACATTCTCAAAGATGTCATCTATCATATAGAGACAATATGTATTTTTGATTATAGAAATAGAACGCTCTGAATCATTTTCCAAAGCAATTGATTCAATTGACTGAGTTTCATGATGCAGAGACTGAACTCACGAACTGATTGCTCACAAGTGTTAGATAAAGCAATACAATGTTACATTAATAATAAATAAATTAATCTGCGTCGCCTGTAAAACTTTGACGAGGGTTTCTATAGTTTTAAACAACTTAAACGCTTAAAAAGCACAAACCTTTCTTCAGCAGAGTCACAACACATGCAGGAGCGCGGCGCAGCCTTATGACGTCACACCACCACACCAAAATAAAAGTCCAGTTTATACGATACAGGCTACAATCGCAGAAGTGCATATACAAACAATAAAAGAGATGACAGAAGTTCATAGTTGAATGTATTGTTGAAATACATATTTAAATACATGTTGTTCCATGATGTGCTTAAGATATTAGGAAACTAGTAAAGACTGTTAGACTTTGTCTAAAAGTTAAAACTCTGATGTTATTATAAATTATTTATATTATATATAAATACATATAAAGTTTATTTGAGTCTAAAAATTCCTGGTGGTAAATAAGTGTACTAATGATGACTGATGATTTTTAGATGTAGACTATAAGATTCTACATCTAAATATCTGGAGATACTCTCAATGATGAATGTATTGTTAATTAATCAATATGTAATGTAAAATCTCAATCATTTTTGAGTGACAGGGAAGAGAAGACATTGTTGAATAAAGTCATTATTTTTGTTTATTTGTCTGCGCATGAAAAGTATTCTCATCACTTCATAACATTAAGGTTGAGCCATTGGAGTCGCATGGACTATTTTAATGAAGTTATTTCTACCTTTTTGGGAAATAAAGTGTTAATTACATTGCTGTCTAAGGAGGGGTCAGAGTGCACTCTGATTTCATCAGAAATATCTTAATTTGTGTTCTGAAGATGAACAAAAGTCTTACAGGTTTGGAACAACATGAGGAATTAATGACAGCATTAACATTTATGGATGAACTAACCCTTTGATGTCTGCATTGCTCATATGAGTAAATTTATAGACTTCATGATCGCTGTAAAGAAAGCCTGACCTTTGATAAGTGTTGGTAGGTTTTTACTAAATTTAATATCAGAAAGCAACTGTTATAATGGTACCTACTGTAGTTAAATTAATTTGTTCATAAAATCACGTCTTTTGAGTCATATTTTACATTTATAAATAGCATCGGCCCCAGTACATTGTCTGTCATACATTAACTTATGAAAACATAAGAGTCGAGACTAGAGACTATTTATGTTAATGTTGTAAGTTGTAAATGACTACCGGGTTCTGTTTGCCCTAACACAATACAACGTCATGTTAATGTGTTGATGAGATCTAGCCTCAAATGCACGCTGATCTGTGGTCCGTGTACATTTTGATAATTTGCTTTCCAATTTGAAATGAAATATGCAGAAACGAGAAAACGGTCGTTTCACGTTTTTTCGTTTGCATAAAAAAAAAAAGATTTTGGCTCGATTTTCGTTTTTCCGGGTCACGGATAGAAAACAGAAACACGACTTCAAATCTCGTTTTCCACATGTGGGCAGTCATTATTCAGCAGATTGATGAATCAAATCTGAGACAGTGACATCATCATTCACCAAATAACCAGTTCGTTCACCAAAATAACAGTCCTCTGCTGCTATATAGGAATATCGTCTTTCTTCTGTGTAACCAAAAGCGTATTTCACGTAAATATTTATTTCAGAAAAGTTAATCAGCACGCAGGCAGTTGTAATGCTATTTGTTGTTTAATATGCATGATGAAACTGCGCTACCCTTACACAGATGAGTAAATGAGAAGCACAGATTTAAAAAAAATACAGTTTTTATTATATTCTATTTTAAAGTCACAATAAATAGTCTAAGAAATAAAATTTAAAAAACAAACAATAGCTAATTTCTCTTAATTTTTTTTTAATATTTAATTTTTATATTTTGTATAAAGGTGTTGTTTATATGAAGAGTTCAGAGGGTCTCATTTATAAAACTTTGCGTATATTTCATCCTAAAAGTGTACGTACGCACAAAAGCTAGATTTTGTGTACAAACAAAAAAATTCAGATTTATAAAACCATGTGTACGCCAGAAGAACCTGCGCAAAAATCCCTTTATAAATCCCAGCCAGCAGAAGATGGTGCGTACGCGCATCTCCACCCTGTCTCCTCCCTAAAATCACCATATATGGAGCTTAAAACGCCTAGTTTTACTATGCATAACCTCATCTGCATATCATTTGCATGCATATTACATCCACGTGGCACCATGTTTAACACTGTGAAAGGTGCAAGACATTAATAATATTAATATACAAGTCACTATAAATGCCATTTGTGCCTTACACAGTACATTGCTGACAATCATCCAATATCCTTTTTATGTTTTAGAATAAATATATCAAAATATCCATAAAAACAAAATTGTATCGTATACTTCTTTTTTTTAAGTAAAGTTTATTAATTAATTTCCACGGGCCAAATGTTATTCTAATTCAAAATATTTTGTTAATTTTAACCGCTTCAACTCAAAAACATTCATGCACTTTTGCTAATAATGTGAACATATGGGATGTTTAGGCAATTTTAATTTAAACAGATAGGCCTACATATTTATTAAAGTGTAAATTCAATCATCTGACTCAGAGCGTCACTGACAAAGTATTTAAAAAAAGGAAACGTGCAAATCTTAATTTTTTCTTCAAGTTGTATCCTTCAAATACAGTGGTATTTTTCATAATGTTGTGAAGATGCCTTTACACTCTGTCCGTGTTGTACAGTAAGCTGTTATTGTTGGAACTATTCAAACCGGATAATGGACCGTTCGACCACCGAATCCTGCAGTTTCTGTGATATAGAAGCAAGTGTGCATCACTGATCATCTTTCTCACTAAAAATATTTTGTCATAACATGAGATTTGCAGTATAGTTTAAAGAGGAATTATTGGAATTAGCCTGTATATAATCCTTGCCATCATTAAAACATTGTGGCACAGGAAAAACTGATCAAAAGTACCACATGTCTATCTAAATTCATATAATTTTTCTTTAAATTCTGAGTAATGACTATGTAATTTCAGTTCATATCTCCATTAATGAAACTGGAACATTAATTTAAATGTATCAAAATGAAAACATAATTTTTAAATCATTCTTACTGCATTACTTTTCTCACTCTAGTAAAAGAGTTCGTACACATGGGTCAAACTTTGTGTGCAGGTACGCACATTTTCTTATCAAGTTTGTTTTTATAAATCACAACTTATGTGTCAAAAGTAGCGTACGCCTCTTTCAGGGCCTATCTTGTGCGTAAGCAACAGTTATAAATGAGAACCCAGATGTTTTGGTTAGAGACCGACTACGCCACCCGGGGCTCAATACCAGGGAATTGCCCAAATCAAACAAAGAACACAAGGCTCACAGGTTCGATTCGGCTGGTTTCAGGCATGAGAAAGATGAAATATACAAAATGGTAAAATCAACTTTATTAACTAGAAACATTTTATTACAAATATCAGTCAAACACAACAGACATGACTTTAAAGGAAAGAAAGAAACATTGGACCCTTTCTTCTTATAAGAATTGGAATCGGCAGTCAGGATCAGTCACCCCAAGGGGGGCTCCACTACTCTCCTAAAGAGAAAAACAAAGCAAACACACGTGCACTCACACCGCACACAACCTGACACATCTGTGTGGCACAGCAAACACTCCACAATACCACCACCAAGATGAGGGCCGCTACACTGTTTCCTTGCCGTCCCAATTCTATAACAAAGAACACACATAAGACATACATCACAATCAAAATAATAAACAATAATATACACAACGAGGGAATAACCCTCCATAAAAATAAAGAAAAAGAACAAACAACTAAGGAATACGAGAACAACAATTAGGCCCAAAACCGTATACTTTTAAGGTCAGGGAATCAGGAAATATAGCCCACAGTCTCATAAGTAGAAGGATACGCGCCGGCCGGTAACGTTACAATATGGCTCTGTACAAAGCACACCACCCTGAATTTCAGGATATCTTTAAGCCATTGAGTCAACAAATAACTTGACAGTATCAGGACAGGCCAAATGTATCTTACCATGGGGCCACACCAGAACACAAAGAAAGCAACCAAACATACAAATATAGTAGGCAAAAATGTAATAACTTTGAACATACAGAACAAACAGACAAAAAAAACACAACCACATCCAAACGCAGTAACTCAAATGAAACCAAACTTAAACCAATAATATAATAAACAAAAATATAGTGAACGCTAAACAGTGATGACTTAGAATAATGTGAGCATCCAGAGCCAAACGTAATAACGCACACTATATTCTGGGTGATAATGCCACACAGCAATACAGTAGAGTCACACCAGTTCTAGTGAAATATTGAAGGCAAACAGTTAGTGGTGTCATTAAAATGACAGCCGATCCGCAAAACAGTGCACTCGCAGCTGCGTCTTCCGGGAACGCAAATCCTGCAAACAGCAGTCACGTAATTCAAATGGATGATTGTAGGCGCTCAGTAGATTGTGTAACACTGACCAGACACGTCAGTGTCTGACATCAGTTCCTGACCAGGAATTACGACACATAATTCCACAGTCCACTACAACAAAGAAGTCCATATCATCTGGTGCAACAAAAATGGCTTGCAATCTTATCGCTAACCTGCAGCACTCACCTCTCTGCCCCTTGCAGAGAAGGACAGAAAGCTCTCGGACTAAATCTAAAATATCTTAAACTGTGTTCTGGAGATGAACGGTGGTCTTACGGGTTTGGAACGACATTAGGGTGAGACATTAATGACAGAATTTTCATTTTTGGGTGAACTAACCCTTTAAAGGCCTAAATGAAATTTTAAGTTTAATGGCATTGCCTTTGCCTGACATGGTCATACTCAATTCTAGTCAGAATATGAGTCTGATACCGCTCCATTGGGCTGTGATTATTGGGGCGTGTTTCAAACGAACCAGGAAAGACCTCAATTGGATAGAGCTACAACCAATCAGAGCAACAGAGTAAATGAATTATGTTGAGCGACGCATAGTAGTGGGAAGTTCGGTTCATTTTACGTACTCGGATCTTTGAATCTCATTCAGCAAAATGAACAAATCGGTTTCAAGTAATTTCGTTCATTTCAGAAGAATGTGATTAAAATGTCACGTTAAATTCCCCAACACATCTAGTACGTATGCAATTATAAGCTAATGCAGCCAAGGCCAAACTATTTAATCACGTCTGTTCCCTGGAAAGATTAGTAACGTAACACCGCTCATGTCTTCGGGTTGGAGTCGTTAGCTATGGTTAGTTCCGTCATCAGTGTCTGCATTCAGTCCCGAAAACAAAACTGATATGTTCAGCTCTGGAGTCTCCGGGTTCGAGTCAGTCGTTCTCACAACCCCATCGGCTGAGTGCAGAAGATCCTGTACAGAACCGATGGCCTGTAGCGCATGCACGCTCAACACACAATGAACAAACCGCTCTCTGAGACAACTCGCTGTTCACGAGTCAGATTTCAGATAAGTTAAAAAAGAACGAATGACGCACGGTTGTCAACAGAACTCAACTGCACGTGCACTGGAAGAGGTAGAAGAAAAATATGAGAGTAAACGATCTTTGCTGGTGTTGTAAAAATTTTTGTAAGGACACACAGAGTACTTACTAACACAATCATCATTTCTGAAATTAATAGTTCTCAGTTTAGGATAAAAACAAATTCAACCCAAGCGCCTTTCATGAGGTGGTTATTGTTTATCATCTGTCCATCATCGTCTAAAGCCCGCCCTGGCAATTTGATTAATCCGAACAGTTTCTGTTCGGGCATAATTACTCCTCAATGGATCGAGTCCAGACCGAATTGCCCGAGCAAAAATGTTGTGGTCGGGGATAAATTCATTCAGCTGGCAACCAGGCTAGCATTTCCTTTCTTTACTTTGTCTATAAAAAGTATTATATTTAAACTCTGAAACCTGCCATGATATCTTTAATTGTTTGTTTCTAGAAGCCATTCGGAGAAATCCTGGATGCAGAGAATCCACGAACCAGGAGGTGGAGCAATGCTTGAAGCTTTGGTTGTATTTGGCTGGCGATCGAGAGGGGGGTAGGAGGAGGAGAAGCACAGTCCTCCACCACCAGTGACCCACCAACACATAAAGTCAGGCACAAACACACTTTCCACTTTGGGTCCTTTCTGGCCACACTTTAACATACACTACCATTCTTAAGTTTTTTTGTTTCATGGTTGCTTGGTTTCATTCATAATCTTTCACACTAAGTGTGATTTCTAAAACCAAGCTTTGTATCATAAATGTTTTTACATTTTATTTTCTTAGACTTTGTTTGTATAAAAAAATAATAATTGTAAATGTGTTTTAGGTCATATGTTTATGTTGATTGAGAATAAACACTAATTCTCAGCAGTTATGGTTTCCTGGTTTGATTTCTCTTTAAATTGCATGGTTGCAGTTGGGTGCAGATATTGAATATGGGCCAAATTAGTTGTTTTAAAATAATCTGGGAGAGTTGTGACCTTTGCCGGGAGACATCTGGCGTATCAATGGCGATATTATGACATAAATATGCGCCAATTTAGGGTCTTCTGGCTCTCGTCTGGTAATGCATTGGCATCTTTCTGGTGTGCTTTTGGCAAAACTGTTTGGGTCGGTTTTGGCCCTGCATTCCTAGCGGTATGATTGCCAAAACTAAGAACAGTGTTTGGGCCATAAAAGGCCAGGAACAATTTTGCTATCTGTGTGCTTGGAGTGTAAATTGTTTTAATGCAAAACAGCTGCTCAAGAGAAAACTGTCTGTACTTTAGTTAATGTATATTTAATGTCCTGTCAGCTTTTGTTATGCTTTTTGCATAGTGAAATAAAACCTATATACTTAGTTGTTGTTTGTAAGTTTGTCAATGAAATACTTTGACCAAGTTTGGTGTTTTCCTCTTCCAAATGTAATATGATCCTTATATACACCTATATGTTTATTGTGTTTTAAAAACCTTATGCGTGGAAATAGAATACTTGTGGAGCTGTTCTCCATCGCTGCTACAGTAGGAGACAGTGCTCTAGTGTTCAGTAAAACAGATTTCCAGTGTTTGGCTGCTTCTCGTTTGAAAGTATTTTTATGTATTTATCTATTATATTTATTTGTAATACTATTATAAGTATTTATCTATTATATTTTGCTGATATAATGTGCATTGTTATGGCCATGAATGGAAAGACGATGCATTGCTGTATATTAGCTTGTTTATGATTAGTTGCTTAATTTGATGTTATTTATGTATATTTAAATTGTATTTCGGTGCAGTTTATTTGTCATAGCTCGTTTTGAGGTATTCTGAAGTTGTAAACAACTCAGTGTGCATGCCATTCAGAGTAACAATCACAACCCTTATGAAAATTAACCATGATTTTACTACAAATTAAACAAAAAAACATGGTTATTATTATAGTAACCACAAACTAACCATTTTTGGTTTTTGCTACGCTAACCATAGTTTAACCATGGTATTTGTTTTTAAACTGTGGTTATTCAAATTATATCCACCAAAAAAAAAATATGGTTACTATAGTAAAACCCTGGTTAATTTTAGTACTGTTTAAGTTAACATTAATGAATCTGTATAGATTATTTTGCACAACTAATTGCTTAATACAGTATAATCTGTAAAATAAAGTAAACAGAATAAAATGGCTTATTGATGTATTTTTTGTTTGTGTGTCAACTTTATTTTACAGTGTACAATATTGCATTGTCATCAGAAGGGTTGAAATGTATTTTTAAAAGCATTATGTTAAGGAGGTGAACTATGCATTCTAAGGTGGTTCAAATGTATCTAGCCTTCCTCTTGGTGTGTCGATCAGGACACAGGAATGGATCAAGGCGATAGGATGCAATCAAAGGGGTTTATTAAACACTGCAGAGGCTTATACAGAGGTACATAGGTGGGAAGTTGTTGTGTGGTTCTACAATAAAACATAAATAAAGAAATAATCAGTATAACACGACTTGACTATAATATCAATATAACCCACACTGTACATCACATTACACTATACAATGTTATTGTATACATAACTACAGAATAAAGTATTAACTTTCAGTGGAACAATACACTACAATATAGCGTTGTCGTCATTATGTAAACATAATCGGCACGTAGAACCGAAACTGTATATATACAGGCCATGAATAATTACACCACATCCTACATAATCCTCCCCTAAACGTGACATAAATAATTATCTGCATATCCGCATAGTGACATTAATAAACATATATGAAACTGGGTTAAAATATCACAAACTGCGATATTAGAAGTGTAAACACAGCGCGCGAATGCACCGAACGCACCAGCGTTCTCTTCTGACTGACTCAAATTCTGACTAACTCAATAACAGCGGTAAAAATACCAAATTAATGCGAATCAAGCACTATGATTAGCAAGGATCGTCTAACAATTAAAACAGATACTCACAATCAGTCATAGACGCACACTATAATAAACAAATTGAAGTTATTTCTCCCGATCACGGGCAAGCCTCTCTCTCTCTCTCTTCATTCGGTTGCGTCCTGGCGGTGACTGACAGGTGCGCTAAGTCCCGCCTTTCCAACATTGCCGCCCCCAAATTTATTTAGTAAATTTGTTACGTTGGAAACTATTTCAGGGTTTCTTGGTCTTCACTTCCCGGATGTTCAATGTCTTCAGGGATTTCGGGAAGCACGATCAGACGAGCTATGGGCAGTATATGTTCTGTAGTTTATATGTATCTCCACTGTTCTGACATGGCCATCTGCTCCTGGGAAGACTTTCATAACCCTTCCAATCTGCCACAGGGAACGAGGTAATTGGGGGTCAACTAACATGGCTACAGTGCCGGGTTCAATGTCAGGTGATGGTCTTTGCCACTTTCCTCTAGTCTGCATTGCAGGTAGTTAGTGAATGCCGTCCAGAACCTGTCGGCAAATACCTGGGAGTGCCTCCATCTTCGCTTTGTGAGGAGTTCAGACTCCGGATACACCACTTGGGGTAAAGAACTATCTGGCCGCCCCATCAACAAGCAATTTGGTTTAACTGCGTCTAGATCGGCCAGATCTGCTGAAACGTATCCTAGAGGCTTAGAATTTAGGATGGCTTCAATCTCAATCAAAACTCTGAAGCACTTCTTCGGACACTGTCTCTGAGCCTAGCGTTGTACGAAGGGCCGTCTTTATTGACCGGATCTCCCTCTCCCATACACCACCAAAGTGCGGGGAGGCCGGAGGATTGAAGTGGAAACTGATTTTTTGTTTGGCTAACAGCTGTCGAAAATCCGGACTGAGTTGGCTAAAGGTTTCCCGAAGTTCTGTCTCTCCACCTCGAAAGTTTGTGCCCTGGTCGGAGTACAGCTCTGCAGGCTGGCCACGTCGACCAATGAACCTTCTTAGTGCCATCAGGAAGGCATCACTGTTCATGGAGGTTAGCACTTCTATGTGCACAGCACGGGTGGTGAGACACTTGAATAGGAGACCCCATCTCTTTTCTGTCCGGTGTCCTAATTTCACCACCAATGGCCCAAAACAGTCCATTCCTGCTGAATAAAACGCGGTCTTAAACAATCTCAGTCTCGGAGGAAGATCAACCATCTGCTGTCGCTGGCTTAGACCTCCACTTACAACACTCAATGCATGCCCTTTGGTGCTTCTTGATTGCCTCTCTGCCTCTCAGAATCCACACTCTCCTGCGGAGCTCAGCAAACACTCGCTCAGGTCCAGGGTGGTGGAGTCGACTGTCATAGTCCTTGATAAGTAGCTGAGTGTTAGGATGATGAGAGTCGAGCACGATAGGGTGCAGTGTAGCTGGATCAAGGTCTTCTACTCGCCTCAGTCGTCCTCCGACTCAGATGAGCTGGTTCTCTGAGTCAAATTCGGGTGCAAGACACAACAACCGACTGCTAGAGTGGACTGGCTTGTTGGATTTCAACAGCTGGAAATCCTCAGGGAAACAATCCATCTGTATTCTCCTCAGAGTAACCATCTCTGCCTCTTGGTAGATACTGGCCAGAGGGGGTTCATTCTGCGCGGCCGCCCCATGCAGCTCCTGTGCAACTGCCTCCACCAAATCCTTCCAGCTGTTGTATTTCTTTCCATCTGAAGTTGAAGACACAGTGGTGGTTATCCCACAGAAAACTCCTCTTTTAAGCTCAGCTGTGTCTTCAGAGTCAGGAAAGCGTGAGGTGGGGTGAGAGGGCCACTTCTCCTGAGGTTGCAATAGGAACTTTGGACCGTGAAGCCATCTGTTGGGGCCGATAAAGTCTTGCAGATTCTTGCCCCGAGTCAGGTCATCAGCAGGGTTTCCTTCAGAGTTGATGTATCGCCATTCCGACCGGTTGGTCAACTCCTGAATCTCCGCTACCCGGGTGCCTACAAAGACCTTGTACCGGCAGAACTCAGAAAGGAGCCAGTGGAGGACAATAGTAGCGTCAGTCCAGTAGGTGACCTTGTCTATCTTCAGAGAGAGCTCAGAGATAAGGAACTTCGCCAATTGTGCACCCATCAAGGCGGCGCAGAGCTCAAGCCTCGGTATTGACTGCTGCTTTCGTGGGGCCACTTTAGATCGGGCTAGAAGAAAGGCAAGGTGGAGTACCCCCAGGTGACCTTCTGACCGCAGGTAAGCAACAGCCCCATATGCCTTCTCGGAGGCATCACTGAAGATGTGAATCTCCCGGCTTACATCTAAATGATCCACATAGGGGGGGTAATAGCACCTAGGAAGTGTTACCTGCGGTAGAAATCGAAGTTCCTCTTCCCAGTCTATCCATGCTTGCCGAAGCTCACCAGGGAGTTGTGGATCGTCCCAATCCCGGTGGTTTACCCAAAGCTGCTGCACAATTACCTTGGCTCGGGTAGTATATGGCAGAATGACTCCAAGGGGGTCATATTGACTCGCAAGCACCCGGTAGATGCTCCGCATCGTCAAGGCATTGTATGGGACAGGTCTGTGTTTAAACCCAAGATGATCCAGCTCACAGTGCCAGCTCAGGCCCAAGGTCGACTCTCTTGGGTCAGCTTTGTCTTGAGAGAGCCACAACTCCAGCTTAGAGGACCTGGCTTCCTGAGGCAGGTGACTGACAACTTCCATTGCATTACTGGCCCACTCTCGGATGTCGAAACCACCAGAGGATAAGAGGGCACGTATCCACCAACAGTCGCGCTTCATGGACAGAACTCAAACTTTGTAGACAGTTGTCCACGTAGAAGCATCTGTCCACTGAGAATCTTACATCCTCGTCAGGAGTACTGTTCAGTGCCACATGTCGCTGAAGGCGAAGGATGCACAGCAGGGCTGCACGTAGTCCCGAAGGGAAGGACTTGCCACTCATAAGTATCTAGAGGGTCATCTCGCGCAGGTCACGCCATAGGAAACGCAAAAGTGGTCTGTCCTCAGGTAGTAGCAGGACCTGATGGAACATCCCGCGTATATCCCCACTTATGGCCACACAATGCTCCCTGAACCGCAGGAGGACACCCAGAAGAGAGGGACTTAGGACTGGACCAGGTAGTAAGGAGTTATTAAGGTTCAGCCCCTCATACTCGAAGGAACAGTTGAACACTAGGCAGTTTTTACCATTGTGAGTGACCATGTGGTGTGGGATATACCATTTCTCTCCTGTGGCTCTCTCTCCTTCATTCTGCACCTTGATGACAGCACCAGTCCAGTGTTTCCCCTAGAAAATTTTCCAGCAGCGGTGCTGTTACCAGGAGGTTGTTACCAATCCAGCGAGGTCTGGGGCATTTTTAAATAACCCCTTAAACCATGACTTCTGGCAAGTTTTGTGGATAGGAATTGACATTTTGAGACATACAACTATGACATACCATATACAGATTTAAGGCATGATTATTGCAGCACGTACCATTTTATAATTTTAGACAGCTTTTGCTTTTCATTTAAATTTAGAAATTGATAAGGGAAAAATGAAACACAACCCAGAAAAGATTATTTACAATTTATTGAAAATTTTATCTTAATGGCAAAGACACCCAATCTGTGAGCACTTAATTTTTCTGGGCTTTTCATAGAAGATCTCTAAGGCTCTTTGGTAATTGAATGCTATTGTGGGGGGGGGCATTAATGCTGACACGCATGCATGTGGCCAGGTGCTGTCCTTGTAGCCTATTTCTCAGGTCTGTCTTCACCTAGAAATAAAGCAAATACAAACACTAATCAGAATATGCTACAGTGATGTTAATAAAACACAAATGAGTTTCTTATTTGTTTATGATTCTGTCGGCTGCATGAGGAGACAGTTTGATTCCTCATGTCACTAGCTTCAAATATGCCACTTCGCTGCATAAAAGTGTCCAGATGGATATAAAACAATGCAAATAGATGGTAACAAACGTGGCATTAATCGATTGGGTCAGACTTGCATGTGTTTTTGTCACATTGTTGTATCTGCTTGAGGTGCTAATGATAGCATCAGCCTCGATTGCATTAATACAGCATCTAGTCAACAAATTAATTACTTTATAGTGATAGTAAAGCATGTACTGTAGTGTATAACCTACCGGTTTGTTGTCTGTTTTAAATCCCGCTTGTCCCGTGTGTCCCGCTCTGTGCAGCACGCAGTCTCACGTGTCAGTCGCTATAGCAACGGATGCAAGATCACTGCGGTTGCGCGAGCACTTGTTTGCACATGCTTGCTTACAGTCTTACGAATTTATTTTGTAGTAAGTAACAAAAATGCTTTGGGAAAAGTATACATTTTATGTAGGAAATGTAGTGGAGTAAAGGTAAAAGTTGACTGAAATATAAAAAGTAAAGAACAGATTCTCCCAAAAAATATGACTGATTATGTGAAGAATTTGCAGTGGCGCTGAAAATCCAGCGCCGCTGTGAATACATTGTAGGAGAAACACTGCAGCCACCTCCAGCTTCTTAATCTCAGACTTATACACATCTGCCTTCTCTGGTGACCGAGCGAGCCTACACTCCATGCCTCTGAGATTAGGCATCACTGCTTCCTTCAGAGCACAAAAGAAGGGGAAATTCTTCCTGCGCAATAACGGTGTTGCATAGCGGAGGATTCCATCAACCTCGACCCGAGTAGTCCTGGCCTCCAAGAGACTGATAGCTTCTTGATCCTCTTTGGATCGGGTAGCTCGCTTCTCACAGCGGTTAGGTAAGACATCAATCTGCCACAGCCTTTCAACATCCCTCTTCAACTCTAGTTCAACAGGAGTGAGGGACAAGAAGAAGCACTGTTGTGTTGTGAAACTGATCTTTCAAGAGTCTTACAGGCCCCTGCAATGTCCACCCAAGCCTTGTCTGAATAGCTGCAGGACCTCCAGAGGGACCCAGACGAATAGGCGATATGGGAGTAATGAGATTAGAATTGTCAGCTCCAATAAGCAATAATGGGCGTACTCCTTCGAGAGACTGCAGGGGAAGGTTCTTCAGGTGCTGATACCTTTCCAGGACACTCAGAGGGTAAGAATGGTCAGCTAGACCAAGGCGTGCAGCAGTGAAGGCAGCTGAGATTCTAAATATTTTCTGTGGCTGAGTTACAGGAGAAATCTGGAAGGAGACCACAGCACCATTGACAGTTTGTACATCCTGGCGGATAGTCCGCAGGGCTAAGCTTTCTGCAGGTCCGTGGATTCCCAGCTTGGTAACTGCAGGGGATAGGAGATTGTCCTTTCTGAACCATCGTCAAGGACGGAATAGGTATCCAGGGTCTTGTCTTTGTGGCGAAGCAGAACTCTAACGACCTTGAGAAGAACTTTCCTACATCCTGCAGGTCTATCCAGATAGAGAGTCTCGTGCCGAATTAACCAGACAAGAACCTTCAACCACTGGTTTGGAGTTAACTTAATGAAGGATCTGCAGGTGCCTGCCTTTACAGATACTACATGGCTTCTTACATGGGTACACTTAGCTGCTGTATGTGCCCACAGCGCCAGCAGCGGTGATTTGTCTGGATCCAATCGGTTATCTGTTGTTTGTTGAAGGACTTGAAGCTATCACATTGACTGAGGTAATGATCATTCCGGTCACAAAACGGACAGAAAGCTCTAGCCTGTCCCTTGGGGTCACTGAACTGACTAGTGGAATCGGAGCTGGTCCGGTAGGTAGTTTAGCAGGGCCTCGTCAGATCCATGAAGTACAGTAGCGTCCAACATGGTTTGTCACTCTCCTCGGTTGGTCTTCTGCTCTACCCTCTGACGATGGTTTGAAATCTGACTCTCACTGCTCTGACACCACGCTTCATACTGCAACCATTCAGCGAAGTCCAGAAGGTTATAAACTGCACCAGTCCCGCCTACACATTGTTTCAAAGCAGCTTTAAAGAAAGTGCATTTCATAAATGTACATTGAAAAATGTTAGAAAGAGAATGTTAAAGAAAAATGTTAGAAAAAGTTAATCAATCATGTATTAATTTAGGCCATAACAGCGCTGGCGTTGAGTCGTCTCATCACAGGTGTTGGGGCATCTGAAGTCTCCATGATAGGCTGGATACAAACTGGAGCTGACGAACTATTTACTAGTGTCCTGAGATAACAGAAAAGCAGATGGGAAATAATTAGCATAGCTGCTGTTCAGAATATTAATGCTTTTAATCTGATTTAACTGTAGTATAAAAGGTAATTATAATTTGAATGCTTTGCTAAAGAGATGCGTCTTTAATCTAGTTTTAAACTGGGACAGCGAGTCTGAACCTCGAACAATATCAGGAAGACTTTAGGAGCTAAACGTGAAAATGCCCTCCCTCCTTTAGTGGACTTAGATATCCTAGGAATGACCAGAAGCCCGAGTTTAGTGATCTTAAAGAGCGCGATGGATTGTAGGGCGATAGAAGATCCGTTAAATACACTGGAGCTAAACCATTTAGGGCTTTATAGGTCAGTAGCAATACTTTGTAATTGATACGAAACTTAATAGGTAACCAGTGTAAAGATGATAAAATTGGTGTTATATGATCATATTTTCTTGACCTAGTAAGAACTCTAGCAGCGGCGTTTTGGACTAACTGTAGCTTGTTTATTGAGGATGCAGGACAACCAGCTAATAAAGCATTACAGTAATCTAGGCTCGAGGTCATGAATGCATGAACTAACTTTTCTGCATCAGAAATAGAAAGCATGGTACGTAGCTTAGCAATGTTTCTAAGGTGGAAAAATGCCGTTCTTGTAACATATGAAATATGATTTTCGAAAGACAAGTTGCGGTCTAATAAAACACCCAGGTCTTTTACTGTAGTGGATAAAGTGACAGGACATCCTTCCAAGTTAAAGTTATATTGTGAGAGGTTTTGTTGGCAGTTTTTTGGACCAATAAGTAATACCTCCGTTTTATCTGAATTTAATAGTAGAAAATTACACGTCATCCAGTATTTAATATCTTCAACACACGCTGTCAGTTTAGATAATTTAGGGTTTTCATCTGGTCGTGATGAAATATATAATTGAGTGTCATCAGCATAACAGTGGAAATTAATTCCATGTTTTCTTATAATATTACCAAGTGGCAGCATATATATTGAGAATAGCAGAGGGCCTAACACAGTGCCTTGCGGCACCCCATAGTCTACTGACGTTATCTTTGATTTTTCCCCATTTAGACAGACAAAATGGTAGCGGTCTGATAAGTACGATCTAAACCAGTTTAATGCCTGTCCCTGAACACCAGTGTAATTTTGAAGTCAATCTAAGAGTATTTTATGATCTATAGTATCGAACGCAGCACTAAGATCGAGTAGAACTAGTATTGAGATTCAGCCTCGGTCAGAAGCTAGAAGTAAATAATTTCTGATTTTAATGAGTGCAGTTTCTCTGCTATTATGCGGCCTGAATCCTGATTGAAATTTTTCATAGATATCATTTTCTTGCAAGAAAGAGCACAATTGAGCGGACACAACTTTTTCTAGTATTTTAGACATAAATGGAAGATTTGAAATGGGTCTGTAATTTGCTAGGTTATTATGATATAATTGTGGCTTCTTAATGAGAGGTTTAATGACTGCCAACTTGAATATTCCTGGAACATGACCTAAAGATAAAGACGAGTTAATAATATTGAAAAGAAGCTCTTCCGCTACAGTTAACAACTCTTTCAGCAGTTTAGTGGGTATTGGATCTAATAAACATGTTGTTGGTTTAGATGCAATGATAAGTTTATTTAGCTCTTCCTGTCCTATAGTTGTAAAGCGGTGTAGTAGTTCTTGAGGGGCGATAACTGAGGTTGAATCATAAGACATCATTAAAGATTGTACATTTACAATTCTGTTTCTGATGCTTTCTATTTTCTCAGTGAAGAAATTCATAAAATCGTTACAACTAAACTGTAACTGAATATTTTGCTCAGGTGATGCTTGTTTATTTGTTAATCTAGCCACGGTGTTAAATAAAAACCTTGGATTATTTTGGTTATTTTCTATTAGTTTGCGGAGATGCTCAGCCCTGGCTGCTTTTAGGGCCTTTTTTATAACGTGACATACTATCTTTCCACGCGATTCTAAAGACCTCTAAATTAGTTTGTTTCCATTTACGCTCTAAGTTACGAGTTTCTCTCTTGATAACATGTGTAGCACTGTTGTACCATGGTGCTTTAGTTTTCTCTCTAACCTTTTTTAATCTAATTGGTGCAACACTTTCTAATGTACTAGAGAAAATGGTGCTCATACTGCTAGTCATTTCCTCTAGTTCATCTGTTAGTTTGGGTTCACTGAGCAGCTGAGACAGATCAGGTAAGCTATTTGAGAATCTATCTATAGTGGTTGGAAGGATCGTTCTGCCTGGTCGATAGCATTAGCGCAACATGACAGATTTCAGCAGTACGCAGTATGCAAGTTACCATGTTAATGGTCAGTGACATCATCACTTTGTGGTATAATATCTATATCGGTTGGGTTGGTTCCATGTGATATAATTAAATCTAGTGTGTCATTAAGACGATGAGTGGGACCAGTGACGTTTTGCTTGACCCCAAAGGAGTTTAATAGATCTGATAACGCAGCCCCTAACGCATAGTTTGTGTTATCTACGTGTATGTTAAAATCTCCAACAATAAATGCTTTATCGACATTGACCAATAGATCTGAGAGAAAGTCTGCAAACTCTTTTAGGAAATCAGCATAGGGCCCTGGAGGTCTATATACAGTAGCCAAGGCTAGAGATAAAACGCTATTCTTTCTTACATCTAAGAGCGTAACATTTAGCACTAGTACTCTGAGTGACATTGAAAATATCTCTATAGATTGTTGACTGTAGACTCATTAAGACCAAAATAATAATTTGGCTTAAGCCAGGTTTCAGTAAGGCAAAGTACATCGAAACTATTTTCTGTGACCATTTCATTTACAATAACCACCTTAGGTGTGAGCGATCTAATGTTTAGAAGACCTAGTTTTAGAAATTGTTTTTGTTCACTAATATTGAGATTTTCTGGTTTAATCACAATTAGATGTTTCCTAGATCCTACAGTAGATTTAATGTTTGACCTCACTAAACGAGGAATAGACACATTTTCTATATAATGTTCTACATATGTCAATTAAGTTAGGACAGCAAAGACTGTGATTTGAACTTTGACTTGCTAGTCATATGGTGGTGTGTAATGCCCTGGAGATGTTGTCCGACAAAAGAGCCGCTCCGATTCTGCTGGGGTGAAGGCCATCAGGACGGAAGAGCCTAGGTCGCTCCCAAAACAGATTCCAATTATTTACAAAGAGCAGCTTCTGTTCATTACACCATGACACTAACCATTCATTTAAAGCAAGCAATCTACTAAACCTTTCATGTCCTGAGTGAAGTGCGTGGGAAGGGGTCCAGACACGATGATCGTTGCTTCGTTGTCTCGACCAGACTCCTGTAGTCCTTCTTCAGAACCTCCGCCTGATGTCGTTCGTTCCCGTGTGCAGCACGACAGCTCCAATGCGCTCGTCACCGTTCAGGATCTCGGGAACCTGCACAGCAACATCGAGAACACGACAATTTCGTTAACGAAGATGATGACGAAAAATATTCATCAACGCCCACTTTTTCTGTGACTAAAACGAGACGTTGACAAGCTAAACTAATATCTGATGATAAAAACTATGGCCGAAAGCGTATGCCGTTTCTTTGTTAACAAGACGAGACGGGACTATAATGTTATTTGAGGAATGTCGGACATTAAAAACACATAATCTCTTCATATGCTGTCTTTCAAAAATGTGCGTCCGTCAAGGAAGGTGTCTCTCTGAATCTGATCTCTCTGAATCTGACAGCTGCAGCTGACGTCACAAGTACGGGTAGTCTAGGCTACCAAATCGCGAACTAGCGAGCTCTATGCAACGCATCGTTCTCGTGTAGACTCATTTGAAAATGGTCACGCAAAGAACGATCTTCGATAGGAATAAATGTCAAAAAAGGAAAAACTTAAAAGACAGAGCAGAGATCGAGTTAGTCAGTAAAATCCCCAGCCAACAGGTAATTTTACTAAAGCTGTTGATGGAGTGGAAGTTGTGGAACAGCAAGTTGATGGGCACATGAAGCAGGTAAAAACACAGCGTCATCGTCCCCACCGATTTTAGGTTAGTAACTAGTTTGATTATAAACTTGATGGATGTATATTGCTTTTTATGTTTGAACAAACTCTAGCCTATATAAAGCTTAAGGCGCCGGTTTAAATATTTCAATCGTGTTGCGCCATCATCATGTAAGCTTATAATTTAAACGCTTTTTAATCATTGTTTTTAAAACATTCATACACATTAAGCAGAGAGGGAGAATTAATTTAGGTAAATGCGCGTGTTAAATTAAGCCTGATATGTGCGGCGCACCTCATCCAGCGCATGAGTTAATTTTGTGCCTTGTGCTTGAACGTTCAAATATGCTTAGTGTCAAAATCTTTGTCTTTGCGAGTGTCCTCGTACACTTAGTCATTTGTGTCTTTAAATAAACGTTAACAGTTTACAATAAAACATGTGTTGTAGTAGTAGTGGGATCCTGGTAGACTATTAATGACGTCTTAAAGGTATAGTTCACCCCAAAATGAAAAATCTATAATCATTTACTCACCCTTAAGTGGTAAAGGGATATGTAGCATTGCATAAGTACTACTAACTAAGAGTGCAATGTCAATACAACCTGATTTAAATTTCGCATAAGCTTAATTGATTTGGTCTAAAATAGCGAAAAATTATAAATATATTTTTGTCTAAAGACTAGATATAAAAAAAGCTACCAAAAATAATGTTGGTAATGTCAGTTTGACTAAAAATAATGACTAAAACTTGACAAAAAATGCAGTTACTTTTCATCGACTAAAACTAGACTAAAACTATGAAAGACAAAATGACTAAAATGTGACTAAGACTAATAAGCATTTTTGTCTGAAGACTAAGACTAAATCGGAAATGGCTGTCAAAATTAACACTGGAACCTGAGCACCAGGAAAGCAGTGAGTGCACAACTTACCTGAGGTAGTGTGGACATGCCGGACAATGGAAGTAACGATGACCACAGCGTCGCGTTCTGTCTCGCAAAGAGGGGAGAAGCGGTTCTGAGTGGAGATCTCGAAGACCGGGAGGTGCGGAGGGATCAAGCTGATATTATGCAAACATCTTGCCCAAACAACCACACAACGTGACCGTTTGAAGAAGAAAAAAAGTCTCTTTTTCTTTTTCATGCAAGGAAGAAAACACATTCCTGCTGTTTTTGTGAGCCTTAACTGAGTCTTGAACTATTCCACTGTGCAGTTTTCATAATTGTTATATGTATACATTTGGATGCGGTATTACTTGCAAATAATCACAACCATTTGCTTAAAGCGAGCACCAATAATAATAATTACGGCGCATTACAATAGTGATGCATTGCCTTTGGAAAGTTTGTTAAAAGTTTTCTTCCATATCCTGCCTAACCCTTTCGTAAGAAAGAGCTGTATTTTCATTTGAGATGTCTTTAGCTTGAGATGAAGTCATGGTGAAATTACCCAAACAACATATGTTTAACCATTAAAAAAAATAGAGAGAGAGTTAGAGAGAGAGAAAGTTTTTTCCCTCTTTTTCTGAATTGCAAATTCCTGCTTTCATTGTAAGCCTTAACCCTGAGTCTTGGACCATGTTCCACTGTGCTGGAAATCCTTTTTCATAATTATTGTATATATATTGTGTATTGGGTGTTTAGGAATTTGTAGGCAATATTACTAACATTTCTCGGAACTAACCACATCACAAGCATATGCAATGAGAAGAGGAGGAAATGTCTGGTTGTCATGAACCATTAGGATGAAATTCTCAGCTTGAGTAAGAGACCTGTTGATCTTACACAACTGATGCTGGTTTGGTCACATGATAATGACAGCATGGCGAAATAAGTACATCCAAATAACATTCACACTACACATTATTAAAATTAAGTACCTACTTGAGAGAGAGTATGTGATTTCAGACGCAGCTTTAGACTACTGAGAAGAATGAAGCTAAAAGAGTCTCAATAAAGATAAATGCACACACTACATTCACATATGCACACACAGGATTCATACATGCACACACAGGATACACAAATGCACACACAACATGTAATAAGCACAGAAGATTCACAAATGCATACAAAATTCATAAATGCACACAACATTTATAAATACACGCACAATTCAGAAATGCAAAGAAAATGTACAAATGCACACAAATATATCTCAATTGACAAACTGCTTGTGCCTTTTTTAAACAGGGAATGATCAGCAACCAATCAGAGATCTCCCTTGTTTTAGCCAATCACAAGAACGCACCCCACGGATTGTTTACTTATAAGCCAATCACATGAATGCGGGCTTGAGCGCAGCAGAGTTCTGTCTGTCTGTCAGTTGAGACCTCAACATGGCTTCCGGCAATGACAAGGGAGCGGTAAGTATAACTTAACGTGTGTTGGACTTGGCATCAATTTCCTCAAGTCCGCGTGTTCGTTGAATGAGGAGAGCAGGAGAGCAAAATGCATAGCAAAACACTTTCTCATGTGGATATGTAATACATACCAACACCCTCTGGCTGTTGCTCTGGTGACCCTTATGTCCAACAGAAAGTACAAACAATCTTAATGCAAAATCATTTCATAAGCTAATATTATCTTAAATTAACTATTGTTAATGATTAATTTCTACAAGCTTTGTTAGCAGTAATGCACAAACAAATATTTTATTCTCAACACGTGTTTAGCTAGTTATCTCCTTGTTATGAGATGTTGTTTAATTGTTAATGTTAACCGGTTTAATTGTGCAACTATCAACATAAGCTAGTGAGCTAGGCTAGCGTCTGCATGCTAGGATCAGGCTAGTAAGTATTGTAGAGGAAAAATTTTATCATAGAAGAAGATTTATGTTTGAGTTCACACAGAAGTCAAACATCTGTTTTTATCACACAAAAACACCTCTAAGCAGGAGGTCGCAGACACCTAGCCTGGAGAACCAAAGGTGTCGTGGGGACCATTGTGTTTTAAATTAGTTGTAAGAGAGAAGGGGGGCCATTTGTGTTTCTGTGTATATGTTAATTTTGCCCAGTAGGAAAAGTACTGAAAAGAGTTGCTTTAACATTGAGGGTATAAATGCTTGTGAGTCCCTTCTGTCCTCAGTTCACACTTGTGGTCACCACGAGTATGGTTGCTTCAACTGTGGATTCATTTCTTGCAAGGAATTAAATCTTTAAAGACACAATTGGCTAAGGTTTGTCTCTTATTCGGAAATGCAACGGAGTTAACGTATTTTTTCCGTAACAATTTTGGTGTCAGGAAGTGAGGATTCCTTGGATGTGCCTTTTTGGACCCTAAGAGCTGACGGTGACTGATCATCCTGGACGTTAGAGTCACAGCCTTACCCCGACTGATTAAGGGAGAAGGGCCGGCTGCTCTAGGGGTTCTGGAGGGTCCGACCACTGGAATAAGAGAAAATGAACCCGAGGTGGCAACAGATGGGAATTTTAATGTGAATTTGGTTAAATTAAGATTTGGGAAACTAAGGGATAAACCATAGGGGAGGTCTGATTCTGTGGCGATTGCAACGTGGTTTGATTTGTTTATGTTGAGAAACTAAAATCACGTTGGCAGTGAAAAGGGCAGAGTTGTCCTTGTGGTTTGATTTGTTTATGTTGAGAAACTAAAATCACGGAGAGTGAGAAGGGCTGAGTGGTCCTTAAGGCATTTGAGTAAGTGTCCTTCCCGTCTGTCCTGGGTGAAGGATCAGATCTATACGGAGACGTCCGACAGATTAATAGCGTGCACGCCAAAGACCACAGAAAGACTGCCAGTATGGAAAATCCCAAAGAAGCTAGCAGAATATGATACACCGGTATCTTGTCAAATGAAAAAATTATATGGCCAGAGATGCATGGGGGATATAGAGAAATTAATTAAATATCATGATTTCCAAAAGAAAAGAAACGCTGTGAGTCAACAGGATGAGAAGGGTGAAAGAATCTGTTGAGGAGAGGAGACAAATCTAAGGGCTGTTGTGGGGGATGTGTGTGTGAGAAATGCAAACTAACAGTGTTGAATGAAATTGATAGCAGGGAAGGAAACATTTTTGTCTGATCACAAAGAAGCCACAGCTGTTTAAAGATCATTGGTGAGTATGAACTTTGATTATGGATATGGAGCTAACAAGGGCTTTTGTGGGAAATGTGTGTGAGAAATGCAAATGAAGATTGTTATAAGAAGCAGATAACAGGGAAAGGAAGATGTTGTCTGATCACACAGAAGCTCAGCAGGGGTTCAGAAAAAAAATCGGCAGCTGGCAGCTGGCAGCAGGAAGTACCTGCCGATGACAGCCGGAAGACGGCAGCTGGCAGCAGGAAGTACCTGCCAATGACAGCCGGAAGACAGCTACTGACAGCCAGACGGTAGGCGGGACCTGCCGTTTGGTGGCAGCCAATCAGTATCGACTAACGTGGCCGCAACCAATCACATTTAACAACGACAGCAGCCAAATACGTCAGTAATGACGGCGATTGTTGGAGCGGTAAGTTCGAAAATTGGCAATCGTAGTAATGTATAACTGTTGCTTTGTAAGTTTGATCATTTTAACTTGTATGTTAGTTTACTACAGTGTAACTTTGCGTACTTTAGTTTAATTGGTCAATTTAATCTAGTTAATTGTAGAAACGTCGTTTGTACCATGTTACATTTCTAATAAAAGTTTGTCTTAGTATGTTAGGGGGCTATCATTAACTTCAAATACCTTTACCATTAAATATTAAAGTTTGTTAACGTGTTAATAGAATCTATTGAATAATATAAAATGAATGCTGTTTGACTGGAGAAGATACACATGCAACACTATATCTTTTTGTTTAATTTTTCAGGGGATTGTCTGATATCCATTAAGTTGTTTTCTTACTATTACAGTTTTGACCAAACAGTTCTTTTAAGAACTACTTCTCTTTTACTACCCCGGTCTTCACATTTTGTGCACCTGGCTGTCAGTTATGGCAGGTAAAAAGCCATTACACTTCCCAAATCTTACAAATTCATTTGAACAGAACATGCAAAAACCTATCCATGGAAAAATACTATTCAGCTTCTGAAATGTTCTACCTGTTATATGTGAATTAATGTTTTGCTATATTGATGTATGTTATTTTCTCTAATGCAATGCATGTGCAGGTGGACCACTTGCTTTTGGAATAGATGACGTCTATTCTGGGACAGGCAGTTGTCCCTACTGTACAGCTGGGGTGACGTCAAGTCCTGAACACTTTCAGGCAAAGCATTTAAAGAATGCCATATATTTTGAGGATAATGGCATCCGTAAGTATTGTACAAACCACACATGCATGTTACATGTTTGTTCATGTTGAATGCAAGTTAAAGTCCCTGTAAAGGCAATACTGATATTTGTTTCTAAACACATTATAAATGTTAGAAATGTAGTACCTATGTAACTATAGGCCAAGTAGTGTACTTCCTATTTTAAGTAAGATTTTAGAAAATATTATTTTTAAGCTAATTTTTCATTATTTAAAAAAAAAAGTATAAATGGATTGCTTTGTGGAGGCTAATCATGATCCGAATAAAGAATAATAACTTGTTCTTGTCTTTCCAGAAAAATATTGTGTTCCTTGCTTTTGTTTGAGTTCCCAACAACGAAAGAGGTGCCACTGGCATTGCCCTAAGTGCCAGCACATCTTGTGTCGTGCCCCTGACTTTCAAAAGCACCTCCATAATCATGGTATGTGTAATGTAATTAGTTACATTTTGAAGTTTCATTTAGACTTTTATCCATGTTAAGATTTAACTTTCCTCATATTTTTGTACTTTTGCAGATCTTGCAGTTACAGGCAAAATTACCAAGAAGTGAGATAGTATGTAGTTTTGATACTGGCACGTATGAAAGTTTAATATTTGTTCATCTTTGTGTACATATTGTCTTTACATATTTATAATGCATTTTGTCCCTCAGAAGACCCATCCTCTGAAAACCCAATGGCAAGGCAGCGTGTTAAGGAGCAATCACCAATCATTTGTATTGATGAGAGAAATGGGATTTTTGTCACTCCAAAAGATGCCCATGGACCCAGAGTCCCTATTCATGTTAAAAAAACAAGTTGTCTCAGGTTCTATTGCCTGTGAGTGACCTCTCTGTCGAGATTTCATGAGGATTGGAGTAGAAAGTGGCAATCCAGGCATGGAGTGTGATCACCTTCAGCGGACAAACAGAGCTGTGTGCTATTCTGCACCACCAGCGCTTAGGGAGGATTCTCTGCAGTCAATGGTAGACAGTGGCCTGTTGTCCAAAACCCGGCAAGATGAATGTTTGCAGCTCAAAATCAAAAGTATTGCTGGTGGTGTTGATTGTGTGTTTCCGATTTTTTGGCACGAGCAAACCTCTGTCAGGTTTGTTTATTTTTCAGTGTTTACTGGGGTAAGAGACAACTGGTGTCAGTTTGAAAGGACAAGGGTTTCTTTTGATAGCCATGTGGGCCAGTGGGACTGCCAGTGCCGTAATAAAACGAGAAGCTGCGTGCACAGATACTTGTGCATGTGGTGGCTGTTTCAAGAGAAACCCCACCTCCTTTCTTGTCAGACTGACCCAAATGCTTAAGACAGCGATGTGGATGAAAGGGTCAGAGATATTGCAGAGACCGAAGTAGCAGCACTGGCTTCTGCTGACATAAAGGAATTGACCGATTATTTGTGGAGGCAAAAGAGGGTGCCAGAAAACCTTCCAGAGGATTTGTCAACAAAAGAGCGCCAAATCCCAGACTTATTTGAACCCCTGGAGTCCAACTGTCCTTATTGCCCTGGCCCAACTCCTCCAGCTCTCGGAGAAAGGGTGCTAATTACACGGCATGGGACGGTGTTTGGTGTATCCTCAGTTACTCGAGGTTAATTTTAGATTTATTGATGTTTAATGTATGTGGATTTCCCACATTTAACATTTTAAATCTTGTATTCAATTTCTTTGTTCTCCAGATGTTCCAGTGTATGTGAAGAGCTGCCTTGTCTGTAGACGTCCAGTGAGGTTTCAAGAGTATCAGTCTGGATTTCACAATTATGAAAACAGGACTTTTTTGACCATTCCTTTCTGTTCTCTTCTGACATCTGGGCTCGCAGTGAGTGACAGGAAAACATGACTTGCATTTTGCAAATACTTTTACATGTCTATTAATGTGTGGTTTTAAAATTTTTTTTTATATAGAATCATATTGCCCTTGGACGTTTTTTGCGAACAATGGAGGATCATGCCAACATCACTTTTCCACACAATCGGATTCGAAAGGCATTCTATCATTTCTCTGCTTTGAGGAAGTACTCCTATAGTTATTCATGTGTCCAGTGTGGAGGACAACCTCCCATTTTGATTGCAGATGGAAACTGGAAAATTGCTTTTGATTTGCCAGGTAAAACATAGTTAGTGGATTTGTGTTATTGTTAATTGTGAATGCAGATAATGACTGATCATGATATTTTACTGCTTTGTATATTGTCTTGTTTGTATATCAGCACATCTGTTTAGGCGGCCAAACTTTAGGCGGACAATATCAGTCAAAGAGGACACTCAAGTTAATGTGAGGACAAGATGGGAGACACTTGAGAAGGAAATGATTGCTTCTGGGTTCTGTGATGGTAAGAGCTATTTTGGGGGTTGAGTGGGGGTATGCATAGCTTACATTTTAAATCCTAATATTTATTTTCATTTTTTGCATTTTAGGCAATCCACTTGCCAATCCTTATTCATGTCCCTTGACATACACTGCCTTTACTCCATGGTTGGGTAATTGCTGTAGGATAAGCGACAATGTTCCAAAGACGGAAGTGTTAAAAGGTCTGTCTCAGAAAGATCGAGCCTCCACCTCAAGTTGTGGCTTGGAGATGGATGAAGATGCCATATTACAAGTGCTGGAGTCTAAAACTGTATGTACGGTACATTATTCTGCTAATGATTTGTTTTTTTACCTTTTGTTTCTGTATTGACTATGACTTATATATTTAGCCAAAGAAAGAAGATTTGGTGAAAGCCTGCAGTGCCCTTGGAGTATCACATGCAGGTAGTTGCACTGACTTGATAAACCGACTTGAGGAGCTACTCCTTTACAAGGACTTGTACCCCAAGATGTTTATCAAGCTTCAAAAGGCTGGTGGTAAGACATTGTAATATTTGTTTAATAGTGTTTAAATTTCTCTTTCGGTTTTTGTTATGCATATAAAATGTTTTGAGGATGTTTTTCACCATTTCTTGTTTTGTCAAATATAGGTGGTGTTTTGCACATGACCTGCACACACTCTGTGGTGTACTACCAGTCAGCACTGTGGTGGCAAGAGTCAGCCCGTGACCATGGAGATGCACTGTTGAGCTTTAAACACCCTCCCACAGTGTATGTGTCAGACATTGCTGGACGTGTTGCAAGACACGTTAATAACCGCACCAACCAGCATTTTTTCCAGCCATATGATGGCCGACTCTGTGCAAACACTGCCGAACACATCCAGGCTGCAGTGGAAAAACGACTTGAAGTTCGTTTCCCATGGATGACAAGTGTCGGCTTCTCATCAAGAAAAGTCTCTGGAAATGTGGCCACCAATTCTTCGGACAGATTCTCCTCACTGCATCCTGTGACTGGAACCAATGCAAGATTCTCCTTGTACGATCGCTTCCATCAGAAAAATCAAAAGAGACAAGAGGAGCTTTTGAGGAGTTTGAAATTGGCACCACATTTAGCTGCTCTTGTTAACTCCTCTGTAGCAGAACAGCTAAACCGGGAGTTGTCTTCAAGCAAGTACTCATTGTGTCAAATGAAAGATGAACATTATATGTTCTCTCTCCGACTATACTTTCATCTTCATAACAAAAGGATTAATGAGAAATACACAAAAACTATGAAGATGCAAGCACAGCAATCTGTCCACATTGGCCTACATGGGAAACTGACATTCAGGAGTAGGTAGTTTTAGTGTTTAGTACCTTTCATGTTGCCTAATGCCTTTTAAATTGTCTTTTAGTGACAGTTTCGAATAGCCATAGCTAACTGTTGTCATATAATCTTTTTTTTTTGTACACTACAGACTGCATCATGGCACGTCAAGAAGGTAACGTTGATTTGAATTGCTATAATCTATAGTAATCTTTTCTCCAGGTCTAGTCTTTTAAGCTTTTTACACATCATAATTTGCTAGCCAGTAAGAAATGGGCAATGTTGTATTACAAACCACCTGATGAAATGAAAACATTAATCTTAAATTTTTTCATTCTAATCAACATTACTTTATCATTTTCCAAACATCTGTATTTTGTAGTTTCAACAAGTTCTCAGGAGCCTGACACTGATTGCTGGGGGCGGACAAATATACGTGCCAGGAAGGAGATCCCAGATTTCCAGTTGCAGAACGAACCAAACCCACTGGTATATACATGCTTTCACAGAAGGAACATATTTAAATCTGAACTATCATATCCTGTCTTGAGCAAAGCAGAAAACGTTGGGATTGGTTATTAGTATTATAAATATTAAAACATGTATTGATTGATTTGTTTATTATTGTTGTTGATTTGTTTGTTTTTTTAGTTGGATCATATTTTGGATGAGACACAATCACCATCTGAGATCATAGGTGCAGTGGGTACCACAGAGTTAAAAAGACTTGATTTGATGTCTTTAGGTTTGAACCAGGAAGTGGAAGCAACGATTAAAATATAATTTTAGTATATTTTAAGTAATTTATGATGATTTTTGAACCTAAAACATTCTGATCATCATGCAACAGGTGGTGAATTGTTGCCTTTCTCAGTTATCACACATTGCTGGACAGAAGGTAATAGTGTTTAACAAACAGGTTTGTTAATGATAGACCTATGTAATGACATTTCTGCTTTTAAGTTGTAAATTATTATTATTATTATTATTATTATTATTATTATTATTATTATTATTATTATTATTATTATTATTTTTTTCAGGGCAAAGATGTTCATGTTGTCGATTCATATGTAGTGGCCACTTGGCAACCACCTCTAAATTGTGATCCATTTCTCTCCCTTCCTGTAAGTGTTCTTAGAAAGGTTATTTCATTTTATCACTTAATATTGTAACTTTTATGTTTATGTTGTGCCTCTGTTTACACCAACAGGCTGATGCTTCCTCAAAAGACTGCATCCTTTTTCCTCTATGCAAGTCAAGTCACTGGACCCTGTGTGTAAGTTGTTGTTGATGTTGCTGAATGTGATTTCATTTTGAAAATGTATTAATTGTTTTCATCCAAGGTTTTACCTGACAGCCATTTTTGATCTGGTCCATTTCTATGGTGATCATAAATAGGCATGTATATTTTCCCTTTTTTATCTACATACAGGTTGTATGCTTAACTAAACCAACAAAAGAAATCACAGAGAGAGACACAGACAGACACAGGGACACACCCAGACAGACACAGAGACACACCCAGACAGACACCCAGACACACACAGGCTATACTGTACAAATTTTACTTTGTGTATTCTACAGGTTTTGCTGCCGAAACATAAAAGGATACACGTCCTTGACTCCACTAATCCTTGTGGTTATGGAGATACTGACTGTGTATCCATGTTCAGGTTTACATACAGTATAATTCTGTTCCATGAAGGGAAAAAAGGCATCAGGGTCATCCAAATGAAAAATATTTATATAAACTTTCAGGTATAATTGTTAAAAATGTGTTGTCTGTTTGACAGTATGCACTGTATATGGCGCTTAACTGGGAGTTTGACTTCACTCGGGTAAGCACTATCATTTTCTTTTCTATATTGATAAAAGGTATTAGTTTTTGACATTTAAAAAGTCCATTTTGCTTTTCAGCATGATATTGCCCATATCAGGAGATGGTGGGTGAATCTGATCTTATCCAAAATGACACATGGAAGGTATATGTGAAATAAAATCCATTTTACACAAGTATGATATTACTTGTTTGATATTAAATTATATATGGGTGTATTATTATTATTATTATTATTATTATTATTATTTTTTTTTTTTAAAAGAAGCCGTGCACATCAGCCATGTCTGAAGCATTCAAGGTGGATACAAAACTGCAGGAGAAAGAAGCGCAGAACATCAGAATCTTGATGGTAGTAGCACATTCAATTAGACAGAAGCAAAGCCTGCAAGTCTTTATTATCCTCACTATAAATGTTAAAATAAATGTTTTAAATATTACCTTCTCCCATAGGATGCACCTTCTGTTTTGAAGGAGGTTAGGCCATTATATTTGGAAATTGCAGTAATATTTTGGTTTGTTTGTTTGTAATACCCAATAGTTGCCAGATGATGTCCTGTCGGAAATTCTTCTTCATGTGGTCCTGGAAGAGGGTGATGCTGCATTGTTAAATCTGTCATTGGTTTGTTCCAAATTCAGGAGTCTGGTGGATACAGACTCATTTCGAAAGAGGGCACACTTCTGCTGGCTTGACAGTATGTATTTTCTTTTACATATTTGATTTAAAGGTGGTTAAAATGGTGTCATACCATTCAGTTGCCATGTCTGTATGTTTCTTTTTGTAATGCTATTCATTTCCATATACAGGTGTAACAAAATGGAGAACAAGGTCTGTGTCATGCCAAGAATTTTACCAAATGTACACACTGCAGCCCTGCAGACACTGCAATGAGGTTTACAAGAACTGCTTACCAGGTGTGCACATTATGAATGAAAATGTGATCACTGCTAGGTACTTGATAACATTCAATAGGAATAGTCATTCAAATGCTGTACAAGCATGTGTACTGTTCATAATGTAATTTGGATATTAATGTCACCATTTTCTTATAAATCCTCTAGGCTATGTGGGAAAAAGAAAACGAGGAGAGATGCAAGGCTTTTACTCAGAAAACATCCATCCAGGGTTTTGCAGCGATTGGTGCAAGATGCTGGAGGAGGAGTAACTCAATATAACTCGTATCAGTTCCAGTCAAAATGTCTTGTAAATTGTCCATAGTTCAGGATTGTTGTTGGTGATCAGATTGAAATTTTCAGCTACTTGCTTACTGTTTACATTGTACAGCACTTGTGCATACATGTACAGCACATGTTACAGCTACTTTATTAAACAGAAACACAAGCATTTTGTTACAATGAAATACTACAAATGTCAAACTTGTATAACAGCAAAATATGATGTTAAATAAAGGACATTGATAGGACTATTATATGCCTTTTTATCATTTATAGGCAGGTCTTTGATTTATACGTGTGTAATAAAAATACAACATACACTATGAATACGCTATGAACATACACTATGAATATATATATATATATGAGAGAAGATAGATATATATGTGTATATTTTATATATATTTATATATATAGAGAGAGAGGATAGATATATATGTGTATATTTTATATATATAGAGAGAGAGGATAGATATATATGTGTATATTTTATATATATATCTATATATATATATATATATATATATATATATATATATATATATATATATATATATATATATATATATATATATATATATATAATAACTGCGTCTAGAATAATGCATTACACGACCTTATTTAGCTGGATTTTAACGTTTAGCCAAACTTTTTTTTTTCTTTTTTTTTATATTTGATAAGCGTTTTAATTAAATAATACTGACTATGTACTTTAAAAAATAAGATAAGTGTTAACATTTATTATAAATTGATTTTAGCGGCAGCCTCCTCTGACTTCCGTTTTTTAGCGACAGCTGACATCCGATTTTAGTGGCAGGTACTGTCGGCTGCCAGTGGCAGCCACTTCCTGCTGACAGCTGCTGAACCCCTTCTCCAGAAGCTACAGCTGTTTAAAGATCATTGGTGAGTAAGATACTTTGATAAGCTATGGATAACAGTTTGTGATAACAAAATTAGAGCTAACAATTTGAGAGACATGATCAGTAACTTGATCAGGCCGGATAAAGTTTTTGAGATGAGAGAGCAAATTAAGCCAGCAATTTAAAGAAATAAGTAGAACTTATTAAGAACATGGGCAGAAATGTTTTAATTATGTTTAGAAAATTATACGGCAATTTAACTGGCTACAAATTAATTGAGAACAAGAGAAATTCAAATTTCTAGATGTTAGTGCATAATGAATAATCATGGGTTGTAAAATGGGTGGAATGCCATTAAACCCTGAAGGAAAGATCCCAGTAACTGTGGGAATCTGATAACATTAAACCCTGAAGGAAAGATCCCAGTAACTGAGGGAATCTGATAACATTAAACCCTGAAGGAAAGATCCCAGTAACTGTGGGAATCTGATAGCTAAATGTGATTCTTGTTTTGAAAAAGCAGATGAAAGATACCATGAATTGCTGAATAACACAGAGTGTTTTAATTGTGGTCAGCAGGGCTTTGTCCACTCACCCATAAGGTGTCGAAGGTGTGACAAATGAGGCAATCACACTAAACCCAGTAAAAGAAAGAAACAGAGATGAGATTTAAACTCTGTCTTAGAAAATAATTAAATAACAATAGGGTTATAGTAAATATGTTCTTGCTCTTCTCACTTTTGCAAAACTCTGATAATGCTTATTGGACTGAATATTGGGTTGTTGAAGCTTGTGCTGCAGTGGGAAGAGTCGTGGGAGGCAACAGATCTACCTGCGCGTCCCAAATGTTCCCAAATCAGCTGGACCGACTGGGGATGGAGTCTCCATTCTCCCGGGAGAGGCTGAAACCGCGAGAGCTCGTCGGCTGCGAGGTTCAGGACTCCCAGAATATGGACAGCGAAGGGACCTCAGGCGCTTCTGACTCCATAAACCGAGATGGCGGGCGAGTTGAGACATACGGCGGGGCGTGACCGCCCTGGTGGTTGATGTCGCTACTACGGCCGTGTTGTCTGTCGGACAAGCACATGTTGACCCTTCAGCCTCGGCGGTGCAGGCGAACCGTACTGCCAGCAACTCAAGGCAATTGACATGCAGGAGGCGGTGGGGTCCTGTCCAGGAGCCCGGCTGCTTGTCCATTGCACATGGCACCAACCCGTGGCAGAGGCATCCGTCGAGCGACAACATGCCTGGAAACTCGTTCTAAGGGCACGGCCCGTAGAAACTGAGGTTCGACCACGGGGTGGCGTCTGTAAGCATGCCTGAGTCACTTGGACCCGGGCGCCAGACTGCCATGCCCATCTCGGGACCCGATCGCGAAGCCAATGCTGAAGCGGTCTCATATGAAGCAATCCGAGCGGCGTCACCGCGGCCACAGATGCCCATATGCCCCAGGAGCCTCTGAAACACTTCAGTGGAACCGCACTCTTGCTTCGAATTAACGGAGGCAAGTCAGCATTGACTGCGCATGCTCGCTGGTAAGCTGCACGCACATGGCGACCGAGTTGAAAACCATACCGGGAAAAGAGATCCCCTGCACGGAGCAGAGTTGCTCTTCTCCCAGTTGACCTGAAGGCCCAGACAGGCTACGTGCTGGAGCACTAGAACTCTGTGTTCGCACCCTGTTCTCGAGTGACTCAGTCTGGAGCCAGTCGCGAGGCAGTTCAGGATGCGAACCCGTGCTGCCTGAGTGGCGCAAGGGCTGCCTCGACAGACTTTGTGAAGTCACGAGGGGACAGATCTAGCCGAATGGGAGGGACGGCGTACTGAATGTCCGCCCCTCGAAGCAGACCTGTAGGAGCGGTCCGCGTCGAGGTAGGAGACAAAGAAGTAGGCGTTCTTCAGGTCAATCGCTGCAACCAATCAACTGGACGAGCGCGTGGCGTTACGCTGCCAACATCCTGAGCGGAAGCCTGTAAGGATCGGCTCAGGGGCGGGCAGATCCAGGATTGGCCATAACCCACCGGTTCTCTAGAGTACAATGAAGTAAAGGCCGAGGCCCGGACTTCATGTCGGCTGGAGGACAGGCTCGATCGCACCCTTCGCCAGTAGGGTGGCAACCTCGCGCGCATGACTGGGACATTGGGCCCCACCATGGTGAGCGGACTCCCAGCGAGGAGGAGCCTGCGCGGGTGAATCGCGTGGCCGAGCCTGATGGTTTTTGCGGCCCTGCGGACAGTCCTGGAAGCTGTAGTCAGACTCCCAGGAACTGACCACGGGGTCACTCGAACCACAGGCGTACCCGGGTGGGGCAGCGAGGCAGCGTGACTGGCCCAGGCGTGGAGGCGTGGCGTCGGTGTGGTGGCACAGCCAGCAGCTGCGTCCTGACAGAGGAGACCAGGGAAGGGCGCGCGTTCCACTGGGGTCTGCTCTGAGAGGCTGGCGAGAGAGAGGGGCGAGGCGGCGCGGCCCGAGGCGGTGCACACTGCCATCACCAGTCTCTGTGTCCTCAGGGATGGGGACACCAGTTCTCTCAAGCGCCGCCAGCCCGGAGGCCAGCAGCGAAGGATTTTCCCGGCCCTCCACCGGGAAGGAGAGGCCCTGCTACCATCTCCTGGAAAGAACTGGAACCCATCTCTGAGTTGTCCACCTCCAGCCTGGCGTTTAGTCAGGCTGTGCAGCGGATCTGGGCGTCATCCTGCAACCTCCTCCATGACACGGCCCCGGTGAAGGCTGCTGCTGGGGCCGGGTAGGAGGGGGGAGGGCGCCCTCGGCGGCGGACTGAGGCGACTGAGCCGGCTGGTGCAGCAGCTGGCCGCCGGGGCAGTACGTGTTACAGCCTCAGTCTGCTCTAGGGCGGCCGAGAACCGTTGGGCGCAGTTCTCAGCCGCGCCGCCCGAAGAGGCCAGCCTGGGATATGGGCGAGTTGAGGAGGTGGCTCACTCAACTACCTCCACATCACCAGGTAAGGCCAGGTGTTTCTCCCGGACCACAACTGTGGACATCGCCCGGCCCAGGGAGCGTGTGGCCACCTTCACCGCCCAGAGGGCGGGATCAGTGGCGGCACGCAGCTCATTGAAGAGCCCTGGGTCGGCTCCACCCTCGTGCATGTGCAAAGGGGCGGCGGCCTGCCCCGTAGCTCTGCAGGACCACGCCACCGCAGTAGGCGGGCCCTGAGGCTCTGGGAGGGTGCTTAGGATAGCCATGCCACGTTGAAGCACTCAGTGGACACCGTAGTGCGCAACAGAGTGCTCAACAGTGGGGGGGACCCCAGTGTACCCTAGGCCACGGCCCCATCGAGGCAGAGAAGGCGGAGGAGGCCGGCGGCCACGGGAAGCACGGGACTCCCGGACCGCGTGACCTCTTCATGCACCTCGGGACGAAGGCATTGGGGGCGGGGCCCAACAGCTGTCGGGTGCCGTCCCCAAAAACCAATCGCGCAACCACGAGCACTCGTGACAGGGCGGAGTTCCACACCAGCCCGAGGCTCGCGGCTTCCCGAGATAACATGGCTGTCAACTCTGGGTCAGATCAGGCTTCGCTGACACACCCGGAGGCGGAGCACTGCCTAATCGTCATCCCCAAAGGACTCTAGCCCACCTTGGGATGCGGCGATCTAAATCTCACTGCTATCTGGAGTGTGAACTGAGCGAGGCGGCCAGAGGCGGGCCGCTGTTTCAGTCCAGCACTCGCGAAGCGATGTGCGAGAGGGTGTGTGGCCGGAGGACCTTAAACCACAGCACAGCCCTCAGGTCACCCTGGCCACCAGCCAAAGTACCACCTCTCTCGGAGACGGTAGATTGGGGTGTGGCAGAGGGGACTCTCTCCTCACGGAGATCACTGAGTCTCGACCACAACATCGCGATGGTCACATTCCCGCAGTGGGAACATGACACATCCACAAACACTGCCCGAACGTGCTGAAGCCCAAACACATCGAGCAGTGAAAGTGCCCATAGACAGCAATGGATATCGATCGCACCGGAAGTGCAGGCGAACCGTCTTGAAAAAGGCGTGCCACGCGCAAGCTCTTTTTGTGAGAGGAAGCCTGCGCAGCCGATGCAGAAGCGCCCAGGGAAACACACACCAGCTGTCAAACAGACCACTGCACAGATCAGCAGGCAGGAAGTATGCGATCACTGGAACGCGCCGTTACACCAACACCGACCGGAAAGCTGCTCGTCTCGAAGAAGCTGACAGAGTCTCAGAAGGCTGTAGGAGTGAAGAGGTAGGTCCTCTTGGCTCCGAAAGCAGAAACATAATGCGATGTTGCTACGTACCTCCTTATATACTCTCACGGTGGAGATTCGTATGCAAATTCCGCATGCCCATGGCATTGGCACGCCATTGGGCGTTTTCTCTAAGCTCGAAGATGATAGGCTTCTAAGCGAAACCCCCATTCGTTAGTCACTAACGTTACGTCGTAGTGACTGAGCGAAAGGAACAAAGGTATTTAAACTAAAGATTATAGTTTGTTCTGAGTAAAAGTCTCAGAGGCTGTTGAAAAGATTGTGTGTGTGTGTGTGTGTGTGTGTGTGTGTGTGTGTGTGTGTGTGTGTCAATTTAGGGGTGTGTGATACCTTCAAAATCCAAACACACGACACCTTGTTGCTTTCAAGTGTTTTAACAACACATCACACATCCCTAGGCCAGACCCTCAGTCACTCCTCAGAGACCAAATACATGATTAGTGTAAAGGAAGAAAAACAATCATTGATTCTCTTGATAAATCCAAATCATCACATCCTCAAACATCATAGTCCATGTAGATTCCTGTCTGACCTCCTCTGTCAGCCTGTCCATCACCACTGCAAACAAGAAGGGGCTCAGAGCCGATCCTTGATGCAGTCTCACCTTCACCGTGAAGTCCTCTGTCTCACCTACGGCACACCTTTCCACTGTCCACTGCTCTGCAGAAATCCAAAATATTACTGTCCTCCATCTCAATCCTAGTCACACAGAAAGCCTCACTGCCTCTTGTATTGTTTTTGTTTTTCATCTTACATTAATTGTAGTTCTCTAGATATATTAATGTCCTGCCTCCATTTAATGGAGTAAACACAAAAATACTACTTTTCATTTGAAAGTTTATATTCCTTTGTTCGCCCTTTGGCCTTTCATAATTGTGACGGATTCTCTGGATAATTTAGATAATGACTTAAGCCAATTTGTCATTTTGTCTCTGTCCTCAAGTCTATAATTTTTACGCTTACTATTTTAACTAATCCAGAGAGTAATTCAAATCCTCATCATTAATTACAAAAGTAGTCATCATCATTACCAGTTACAGACCAAGCTGGATATCAATCCACTTAAAGCTCGTCCATGTACTGGATCATCTTATCAGAATCACTCAGAATAATAAGCTTCTTTTAAAGTTTGTCGTTTGGCTTAACCCGTCTGTAGTGATAAAACACTACGCTCAATCAGGGCATAAATATGAACTGCTCATTCTCAAAATTTGCTTCTACTTGGTTTCTTAACCATTTTCAAATCATGTCTGTTCACTATTAAGTTGTCTT